>APFE031085018.1:0-27603 GCA_000404065.3 Pinus taeda | reverse complement strand
TCCAAAACCATATACCATTTATAAGGTGAACGGAGACGGAGAGGTGGGCCCATACTGCCACGCAAGCAGGTTGTGCGATAAGGGTTGCCAAATGGTGATACGTGTCATGACTGCTTTGGATAAGTTTAGGTAAATGGTGATGCGTGTCTTTCTCGAGCTACGGACATGACTGCTTTGAATGAAAATGGGAAGTTCGGTTTGAAGTGGTCTCACAACATTATCCTGTTTAACTACCCACCAAATTCCAACTAATTTAGACCTGAAGATAAATTTGCAGACAACTTCTAAAGTAAAATTTAAATTTGATAGCGATTTTAATTTTTGAATCGCCGTTGGCTGCTTAAAAGCTTCAACCCACGTTGCCTTCTACCTGTGGTTGTTATGAGTCCTGACGCGCTGCAGGCGCCTCTCCACAGGCGGTTACCATTTATAAGGTGAACTTTAGTGTAAACAAGGAGTCACTACCGTGACGGTAGTCTCTGCAAAGTTTTAGTAATTATCAACCACAAACAATTGGCTAGACAGGACAAGTAATCAGTCTATAACAATTGGCTAGACAAGACAAGTAATCAGTCTATAAAAGACATGTTTAGATTCTATGAAAGACATGTTTACATTCTAATAATTGGGGGAAGCATATAATAAATTACAATAATGCACAACCCAACTGGAAAAAACACAATACAATGGATATTGATTATTAAAGGTAGACAATGATCCAATTTCGAAGAGATCAAGATAGAAGTTAAAAGGAGCATGCTCTTAAGTTTTCTTAAAGTCCTTTCACAAATGAAATTGCTACAAATTTTTTCAGCTGCACAATGACATTGCTTCGCGAGCCCTCAGACAAACTGGCTTATTGTAAATTAGTAGTCGTTATATGCGTAACCTCCTTGTCAAGGTATTGATCAGATGATTGTTTTAGACGAAATCTTCTCTACATATAGTCTCTTTGCAAACCTGAAACCGGACATATACCAAATAATTAATGAGTCAGATTCTTAATTCAAAACAAGAAGCTTAGGTTTCTACTGTGAAGCCATCTGCACGACCTGTATAAATGAAGAAGCTCCAACAGGTGAATCATAAACTCCCGGGTTACCATGAATAGACTTCGACCGCCGTTCAAACTCGAAAAAAAATGTCATGTAGACACATGCCCTGCATGCAATGCCGGTTAGTGCCTGTTTCAGAATAAAACTATGGTCCATTAAAAAAAATTAAAAATAATTGAAATAAAAAATTAAAAAAGAACATCCAGTGGGCACTAGGGCATGCTAGCTTGGATGCAATCCAGTTGTCCCCATTGCATGGAGCCCATTGCTTTATATTTTATAAACACTGTAATGTGTAAAGGCTAAGGCTATGATCACATTTTATGAACACTGTAATGTGTAAAGGCTAAGGCTATGGTCATGTTTGCCGTTTTTGTGTTACAAAGAGCTTCAAGAGGTGACCACCTTCTTTGAAGAGAGAATTAGGACACATGGCAATCATCTTTGTTTATCTAGGATGGTGTCTCGTTGCATCTCGTGGCAGGATTAGAGTTATGAAAAGGCCTTATCACATAAGGCTAAAGTCTTGAATAGGTAACGAACTGTGCTTTCCAGACTCCATTTACCATTTTGGAACAATTCACTTGTTTGTGAGCATATCTTAATTCTTTCTTTTGTGCTGTAGTGATATAGCCATTAAGCTTCCGCTAAGCTCCACTCTAGATATAGTTGCTTCTAGCTCAACTATTCCATCGGGGTGAAAGTATATAAAGCAATCCAACCAGTCTTGTGTAATGGGTATCTCTTTGCAGTCCAGTTAAATTTTGTGCAGCAGCGGCAGTAAGACGTTCAACAACGACCAGCCCAAGACACATAGAGGCGATGAAAAATAGATGGCACCTGTATACAAGGTTTAGGTACTTCTCCGGAAGCTGGCAAGCAGGGGAGGTACACTGGAGCCTTAAAGAAGCCTTTTCTAGATCAGTCCAGGTATGTATCATCTCTCCAAAGGAACTTTTTTAGGATTTAAACGCTATTGTGCAGGAAGGCGGTCACTCTCAAGTTACCCCGCAGATTCTTCGCAGAGTACCTCAGTGGCATTTCCGGAATTACCACATAGTTTTCTGTTTACAGAGAGTGTACCCACCCAGGAGCGGGACCGCCTCTGCAATTCACCTGAATCCCATATAGAATTATTGTGCAGTATGGATCTGCGACATACAAAATTATTGTGCAGTATGGATCTGGGACCCGAAATTTGTTGGATTAAGACCTCGCAAGAAAATCAGAGATACTAATCCACAATCAACTTTTATGATAATTATGTAATACTAAAAGGTTAACATAAAGAATGACTGAATTCTAATCTTCATGGTTAATGGTTGAAATTTGTTGAATTAAGACCTCGCAGGAAAATCAGAGATAAGAAAATTTCTCAAAGTTTGAAACGAAATGCCAAATGGTGGGAGACCAAACGATTTAAGTGTTGAAACTGCGAAAACTGCGTCCAGCCAAGCGGCCCAGAACACGAAGATAGGAGCGGTCGTGTTCTGCTGCATGAGAGTCATTCTCTCTTTCATGCCACCTCGCCACCTGCAACTCAGCCCCTCCCCTGCCAACACTTGCACACAACACGTACTCCCAGTTCGTAATCCCTCCTACCTGTGCATTTTTGTCAAAGCAAAATCTGGATGAGCTGAATGAATTAACCCCTGCGAAATTACAGAAACAAGGAATAAGTTCGTAATCCCTCCTACCTGTGCATTTTTGTCAAAGCAAAATCTGGATGAGCTGAATGAATTAACCCCTGCGAAATTACAGAAACAAGGAATAAGGAACAAGCATTACAGAGACAAGGAATAAGGAACAAGCATAGAAGGTAGGCGGCCACACTCTCTGCTCTGAACTTACTCAGGAGAATTAGTTGTTTGACACTCTCTGCTACAAGCAAATCAAGGTACTATGATTTTTGAAATTTTTAATTTAGATATCTCTCTAATTTCTAACATCAGAGCAAAATCGCTTTACAGAACATCAGAGCAAAATCGCTTTACAGAGTTTAGAGTTCTGTTGCATTAACAACTCGATAAATGATTTTGTGGTCTCCAATCATATAAGACTTTCACTAATTTGCTGCATATGTTTGAATTCCCTTCCGAGGTTCAGTGTTACAGATAGATATATTTTGAAAAATAGTCGAACCTCATACGAACCTGATCAGAAAATTCGAACTCATATTGAAATTAATCTTGTTGAACTCAAATTTAAACTCAAATCGTGCCATGTGTTGTGTCTCCGATTTGAGAGGGGGGTGAAAATTTCAGGGCCATTTCCATGCCTGCAAGAGATTGCTTCAGTTTACCATATTCTTTACTGAAAAGTCTAACCGATGGCAAACATCCTATTGCTGGCAGCTCCCACTTTAAATCTACCTGTTGCACGCTAACAGAAGATTAGAGTTTACTGCTGCAATTTAACTAGGAACATATGGTAGAAATGTATGTCTGTCAATATAATAGGAATTTCTACCTGGTTGTCTTCCACTTGCTTAAGAATAATGCCTCCAGCTGTGGACAAGGACTTAGCTTGGAAGCGTAATGAATTAGCCTCCTCGTATTCATCTGCATTGAAGGCTTCAGCCAAAAGTCTGAAGACCTCTGAGGTTATGCGAGCGGACAACGTGCTTTTCTCTTGAAACTGAAGAACCGAGGTCATATTCAAATTTTTAGTCATTTAATCAACATATTTAGAATTCAAATTTTCAAGTTTACAGAAAAACCTTTGAGACTGATAGAAGCAAACTTTTTACCAAGTTCAAGAAAAGTTCAAATACTACAATGATCTCTTATTTTGAGCCTGTCATAATGATTTATTTCATTAAAATCTCTCTGATTTACAGAGATCAATGGGATTACTTATTTAGTAGCTAAATTGTTTTTTTTTATGAAGTATTATGTAAAAGAGCAAAAATTACCCAGAAACAATTCAATTGGATATATTATAAAGTATTATTTAAAGCATGAAATTCAAAGTCCCTACGGAGCCCAAAAAAATATAAAACAATGAGATTACCTGGTAGCAAGCTAGTTTCAATTGGATATATTATGAAGTATTATGTAAAAGAGCAAAAATTACCCAGAAACAATTCAATTGGATATATTATAAAGTATTGCATGAAATTCAAAGTTCCTACGGAGCCCAAAAAAATATAAAACAATGAGATTACCTGGTAGCAAGCTAGTTTTGGAACCGGAAGGATCAAAGCCAGTAAGGCACAACCTGCCCCAAGAGCAGTAGTCCCTGCTATACGTAGAGGGTATGTGATTGAATCCATAGTTTCCCTCATCATGAAAGAGGAAATGTAAATGATAACAACCTGGGCAAATGCCACTCGCTTGGAGGTAATATTAACAACTTTGGCGTAGGCGATGAAAAAACAGCTGACAGTAACACACGCCGTTGTTGCCCATACCGAAAACTTCTGGGGTTTTATCAACCATAGGATGGCTATCGTGGGGAAGGCTCCATGAAGAGTTCCAATCAGAACAGAGAAGGCGGATCGCAGTGCTTCTCCGAACGAGGCCTCCCCAACGACCGTAACGGTCACAACGTATGCAAAGACAGGGAATGCCAACCAGTGGTGATGCATGCTGCTATACTGCATCACAATTCCTACTATGAGACATGCCCATCCTGTTCGGAAGGCAGCACTAACTCTGGATTGCCAGAACACTTGCTCGTAGCTCACCGGCCCCGCTGCCATTGCTTGCATTCCTGCCTTGTTAGATGACAGTCTCTGCAACAAAAATACAAAATGTTAATCCCTAGCGTAGTTCCTATCCCTATGTTTGTGCCACCTGTAAAAGAATTTGAATTTAAACATACCACGATCTAAATTAACATGTTTCATGATAATCTCAAATTTGTAAATAATGGGAGAGCAAGCTCGTCTTTCAAAAGAAACATATTTTCTGGTCACGACATAGTCTGTGAGTTAACAGGCCAAGCTTGAACCCACCAAGCTTGAACCCATCCCAATTAACAGGCCAAGCTTCAACCCATCGTTGTCAAACTTGAATTCAAAATCGAACCATGTGACACAGTCCGTTAGAGCCACAATTTCTGACACAATTCACCATTAATAGGCCAAGCTTGAACCCAGACCACTTATCAGAAATCATAAATAAACTACTAAGTGACACGCTGGTGTAAACACTCAACAAGATTTTCCTTAAATCCAACAAAACCCTTAAATTACATCTTCAGAAATTAAGTCGGGTTCCTACAAAAACTATCTTCAAACATTACGCTGGTTTCATACAACTGTAACTTTAGCAATTATACCGATTTGATATATCCATTTTGCTAATCTGTCAGAGCCACAATTAACAGGCCAAACTTGAACCCAGACCATAATTTAGGGCAATAGTAGGAAGCCTCACCGGATAAGAACTTGGAACGAGCAATATTTCTGGGTTGGTGGCTTAACAGTGGAAGCAAATCAAAGAATGGAGGAAACGGGTAGCCAAACCCCTTCCATACCTGTTAAACAAAAGAAAACGAAGATGTTAAAAGCGAGAACGACTCTCTTGCAAGGAAACAATGGAGGCAGAAAACAACCCGTAGGTAAAACATGTTCTAGATAAGCTTCCACGCCCTGAAACAGTGAATTCCAATTGTTAAACCCTATTGAGCCATGTAACTAAGATCAGGGCGGCAGTAACAGTTAAAAGCTTTCAGTTACCTGTGGATGGGATGCTGGAGTCAAATCTATTTGTCCTACGGAGACCGCCATGATAGAAAATCTTGCTCTTGAATCACATGGAAGTGATAACCTCAGCAACCCACATGCCCTCTTTGCAAAACCAACGTTCCTTGTCACTGCATTTTCTATACTCTCCATTTCTCGTTTTCCCCTCGCCCCTCTGCTGGAAATAACCTTGGTATTTGCTATGCTAAGCTGAATAAAGATAGAGGGCTGTGGAATGAAGACATGTCTGACAGCTGTAAACAATCGTGTCAGGTGCTGGGTGCTGCGTTTATAAACTTAATGTAAATTAAGTTGCTTTTATAAATTTAGGATAAATTAAGTTGCCCAAAACTTTGCTTAAAAAAACTTGTTAAAAACTCATTTACGAACTTTGGATAAGAAAATCATTGTAGTGTATTTTTCCCTCGATACGCACGAAGTTTCCAATAAGAGGTAAAAAAAAAAACTTTGGATAAATTGTATAGCACGCTAAATTGATGTTCGAAAACTTTGGATAAAATTTGGGAAACATACAAAATTTTGGTTATTAATTGGTTGTCAGCGATCCATCGATCACTAATAGTCCCACGCAGGGACTAATAATAAGCCACTTTGATTCAATTGGAAGAGTGGAACCGCTTTTGGAAGAACGAAACCAATTTTCCACACTAGCTTTTTGAGAAATCAATTTTCCATAATCTTGAACCGCCTTTTCCACGCTATGCTTTTGTGAAATCAAATTTCAAGAATCTTGATGGTCGAGGATTCCTAAAACATGACCGTTGTCTAAAGAAAAGATCGAGATCGAGAGAGAAAAGATGGCATGGCGTGGCGTTATATATATATATATATACACAGAGAGAGTGCAATTAACGTTGATTATGTGCCGTCTGTTTTTCTAGATCGAGAGAGAAAAGATGGCATGGCGTTATATACACACAGAGAGTGCAATTAACGTTGATTATGTGCCGTCTGTTTTTCTTTATCTCCTCTGTGTGGTGTGTTATGATTGAATATATGGAGTGCTCCCTTTTTTCTGTCTATGTGTTTGTTCTTTGTTGGATATTTTGTAAGCTTGTGCTGCCTTTGTTTTTGTTAATTTTTTTTTTTAATGTTTGTGCAGCCTGTGTTGTTGTTATTGTTGTTTTTACATGTGGTTGTTGGTGTGAAATTAACCACCTGGGGCGAGCGCAGAACAGAGGAAAACTTTTCTGAAACAGAGGATTTCGATGAAACAAATTGGCCAACGCAATCTCCATTCCTTTTTTGAATGGATAGATGAGGTGTGGGAGATCTGCGCTTTAATTTATTCATATTAATGGTTATCCTTTAATGTTTTTGGGTTTGGTTTCAGCAATTCATTTGTTATTTGTAAATGTTTCTGCACTAATAGTTTTTTGTTTGTTTTTAATTTCTTGATTTCAGGTTCAAGAGCAGAGCACTTAGGGTGCAAAGCGCTGAGTGAACTACACAGCTAGATTTTCAAGTTACCCTGGAGTTTGTCGATTTGATTTCTTTGTGAACAACAATTGATTTGATTTATTTGTGAACAACAATTGACTAATTATTTTCAAAATTGCTAAGGTGCTCTGTTTGTTCATTTCTTGCTTTCAACGACTTTGCTGAGTATACAATGTGGAGAGCATCGTGTGCAAAGGATCGGGTGTGCACTGTTGCTCTGGAGCAATATCTTTCTCAGGTACCTTCCGAAGACTTCAATTATCCATCTGGCTATTAGATTTAGAATTTTTGTTGAATCTCAAAAAAGCAACGATGTGAATTTTTACTGAAATCAATTAATAAATCAGGTTTAAGTTTATTGTGTGATTCTTTTCTAAATAATTAGACTCCAGAGAGATTTACAGATTCCCTGAACAAACATTAAACTGGGTTAGTTGTTTTGAAATTCAAGAAACCCGGGTATCCACATTCCCAAATAAAATAAAATTCATTTCTATAGGGCTATTTATCTGGAGGTAGGAGCGCGAGAAACACTTAGAAATTGTTTCTTGTCATAGATTCAGTTTCGCTACTCATGAGATCGTTTGGGTTATTTGTTGCACTGATTATGGAATCGGAATCATAATCATGGAACTCTGTAGGTCCCGAGGTTTTGTCTTTACGCCCAAACTCCTTACTACTCCCATCCCCGCGGCAATTACCCGAGCACCAAAACAGAGAGTTAAGAGTCCAATTAGAGAGAAGTTCCGCAAGGCCAGTGGAGCGCACTAAGGTGTAGTTAACGGAATAACCTGCCCTAATCATAAGGTAAACATACCTCCACCCATTGATCTTATTGAACCTGCAGTAGAAGTTGATCCAATCGAGCAGTTGACCGCCATCCACCCATTGATCTTATTGAACCTGCAGTAGAAGTTGATCCAATCGAGCAGTTGACCGCCATCGTTAAGCCTTTTACCTTTGACCCGGCATTAGATCATAATAACTGGGTTCTCTCTTTTCTTATAACGAAATGAAGGGAAGGAACACACCCATCGGAACAAGCACTTCTGAAATCTCTGTTGGTTAAACTACTACTTTTGGTTGGTTCTTAGTCAATTGGATTTGGATCTTTATTTGTATGTAAATAGCTCCGGAACCATAACTTCAACCGGATCAATTGGATAAGGAACTGCGCGAAGGGAATAGTTAATTATGGATTCCGATTCACTGCATTATGGGGGCGAAGATTTGTCAGAATCGGGAATTGTTTAGTATATTTCAGCATGGTATTAGATGTAATTTAAAGAAGCACATCAATTTTATTTTCTTTTAATCGAATGTTTATTTATTTATTTATGTATATATTTAAAGAAGTATCTGAATTTCAGTTTCTTTTACTGGAACGGGGGTTGAGGGTTTTTGGGTATAGGTAGATATGAGGATTTTAGACATTTATTCAGTCAAAGCATTGATTTTTTAACCATTGATTTTTTGGTTTTGTTCACTTTTCCAGATCTCTGTATATTTATTATGTAGCAGAGCAGAAATTCTTGTTTCTCTTAATTGACTATCCCAGACCTTCTATATACAGTTCTCTCAGTGGTTTTGCTCTTAGCTTTATTGAACTTTAGGTTTGTCCTTAAACTTTCTAGGTGGTAGGATTAAAAAACTTATATGGAGTTCAGACAAACTTTCTAGGTGGTAGGATTAAAAAACTTATATGGAGTTCAGTTTTTTGTCTGTCCATTAGGCTTGTATTTGTTGGACATTTTTGTATGTCGAAGCGGTGGTTAAATTTACAACCAATTATCTCTAGTTTTGTTTCCTTTCCCAAATCCCTGTTCATTTATGCACTGGAGATTCATGTTTCTCCTATTTGAATACCTCAACCTCTATAAAGAGCTGTGTAAGAGCATTTTCCTTGCGTACTAGTGAACTTCAACTTCAGGACTACCATTAGATTTGCTAGGTAGTAGGATTCTGCCATTACATAAAGAAAAAATTATGTGTAACTGAGTTTGTGGTCGGTCCATCTGGTTTCTATCTCTTCAACTCTAAGTTCATATGATTTATGAAATATGGACGGTGTGCTGAGTGGGATCAACTTCAACTTATATATCACTCGTATTTAATAAATATGGACGGTGCTGAGTGGGATCAACTTATATATCACTCGTATTTAATAGATCAAAGTTTGAATAAATAAATAAAATATTTAGATTGGTTTAAATTAAACTAAACTTAGTCAAATATTATGAATTAATAGACTCTCGTTTATTGACTTGGAATGTAGGGTCCTACTCTAGCCTAGCCAGTGTCGGTAAACACGGTACATTAGAAAGTATGAAAATCGACTCACTTGGTTCGATGGTAGGAAGGTCTATTTAGCTAGCGATGAAAATCGAACCCACAACCAACGTTAAATGCTAAGAGGTCTACTAGTTCTGTGCTCTCACCAAAACAGAGTCGGTTTCTTTTATTTGATGTGGACTGTGGGGCCAGGTCACCACTTACACCATTTCTCTATGAGGAAAATATGCCTTTACTCCCAATCATACGTGGAGGGTGGATCCACGTAACACAAATATCAACTAACTACCTGATGTGGATAGTGGAACCTCGTCACCAATTACGCCGGTTCAAAGTCTTTTCTTTTCTTTTTCAGCGAGGAAAGTATGCCTTTATTCCCAATCCCACCTGGATGGTGGATCCACGTGACATATCAATTGACACATTGAGATATAATCATGAATTCAATATGGCCATGCGTTTATTGTGCTTGATACTTGTAATAATTAAATAATCTTATCATCTAGTTAAAAATTCCTGAATTTAGTATTACGAATAAACAAAACCAAATGAGTATATATAACAAATAAAATGCAGGTAGGTCTACTCAGAGAGACCCAACTCCTCACTTGAATTGAACTCTGACTTCTCAATAGCAAGGTGCTTTAGCAACATAACCTCGACTAATTAAACTAATTATTATTATTATTAATCAATGCATTGATATGAATTTTTCCAAAAAATAATTAGAATTATAAATATGATATGGCCAAAAATTCACTTGGCTCTAATAATTGTAATAATGAATCAATTTATTATTATAAATAAAACAAATGTAAATAAATATGTACAATATAGTATATATATATATATGTAATTTACTCATTTAATTTGATGAAATTTATTGAAATGTATATATTTTATTGTTTTATAAATTGAAAATACAACTATTTTATATTTATAAATTGAATTTTTTACATTTATTTATTGGTAATTATTACACTTATTCAAATTATATGTATATCTATAATCATAATTAAAAAAATATTTAATTAACTATTATTAATATTATGTAATTAATTCAATATATATATTTTTAAATTTGAAATTAAAAATAAAAAATTAATTTATTTAATAATAAATATTAAATGATTTTTATAATCATAAATAAAATTTTCAATCCTACTCATAATCAACTATAAACTAGTAACTATGTTAATTTTGAAATAAACCAATTAATTCTAAATTAAAAATTCATAACTTAACATGCGGTCAATATGAATAGTAAATAGTATTTAATTTTATAAAGAAAGTTGGTGAGTTTCAGAACTATACGTTGACTCAGTCAGGACCATAAAATGCTAGTTCAAGTGACTTCATACTTTTGAAATAGATTATTAACCTACAAAATACTAGTGAGTTTGCACACTGGAGTTCCCTAAATGGGGAGTGTAGTTATTGGGGTTATTTCTTGCTCAGCTTGTTAGACGTGAGAGAGGTATATTAAATTGGGATTGCATATGATTTATAATGCTACTTAATGTGATAATATTTGCTATTGTTTAAAGTCAGGGTTCGTGCTCCAAAAAGCCAATGGAAATATGATACCCTTGACGTTACATTTATTTTCCAATCCGTTGACTCAGTCAGGTAACCAGGTACCATAAAATGCTAGTTCAAGTGACTTCATACCTTTGAAATAGATTATTAACCTACAAAATACTAGTGAGTTTGCACATTGGAGTTCCCTAAATGGAGAGTGTAGTTATTGGGGTTATTTCCTGCTCAGAGTGTTAGACATGAGAGAGGTATATTAAATTAGGATTGCATATGATTTATAAGGCTACTTAATGTGATAATATTTGGTATTGTTTAAAGTCAGGGTTCGTGCTCCAAAAAGCCAATGGAAATATGATACCCTCGACGTTACATTTATTTTAGAGTTCCCTAAATAGAGAGTGTAGTTATTGGGGTTATTTCCTGCTGAGCGTGTTAGACATGAGAGAGG
Organism: Pinus taeda; assembly: GCA_000404065.3. Lineage (NCBI taxonomy): Eukaryota > Viridiplantae > Streptophyta > Pinopsida > Pinales > Pinaceae > Pinus > Pinus taeda. The sequence continues at coordinate 16,118 of APFE031085018.1, read as the reverse complement.
TATATTAAATTAGGATTGCATATGATTTATAAGGCTACTTAATGTGATAATATTTGGTATTGTTTAAAGTCAGGGTTCGTGCTCCAAAAAGCCAATGGAAATATGATACCCTCGACGTTACATTTATTTTCCAATCCGTGTTCGGCATTACGATTCGATTCCCCACCTTGCTATGTCATTTGTATAGATGCGGGGGTGTCTTTTAAAACTATGCCTTGACTTATGGTACTAAGCCGGTGAAGTAGTATTGAAGTACTAAGGTGACCCGACTTTTTATTCCCTTCCTAAATCTGGCAGAGGATCGTGGCTTAAAATAATCGAATCGAAGACTTCAATTTCCAGGTGCCAACGGGCTAAGGCTAAGCTTACATGCATGGGAAATGACGAGAACGCTGAGATAAATGGATCCGAGATCACCGTGAATGGAGGGTTCTTCAACACTAATGGAAGAGAAGCAGGGATTAAGCATTCGCCTGCAACATCCAGTTCCAGGTAGCCGTATCATAATATCCTCTTTTATTGAGCAACCGAATGCGTACCTTCGAAATAGATTATTAACATACTAAATGCTAGTGAGCTTACACACTGTAGTTCCGTATTCAATGATCATAGTTATAGCTTAGAAGAGTAATGGTTGTTGCTTAGGATGTGGTGTACGTTATTTCCATAATCTATTAAGGTGATATACCCTCTCCCTAAATTGTGTGCCAGTTCCAGTCTTAGGTTCACTCGCATAATCTTATGGAATAAAGGGAATCGATGGGACTAGAGCTTCACATGGGGCGGAGCTTAACAGATCAGTGATAGTACGATACCCTTCTTGCAGCAAATGTATACATGTTATAGATAACAGTGCCATTCTTTCACCAGTAGCAAATTGAACAGAATTAAACAGAGCGATAAAGCTGTAGTACAGCTTTCTCCATATTACAGAGAAGAGGAGCTTCTACATAGCTAGGATAGTGTAACCAATTCAGTACCAGCATCAATAAGAGTGAATAGCAATGGTAAACGCACTTCATTCGTACTAGTAGATATCAGTAATATAAATAGTAAATAACACTATTAGTATAGTCTATAATTGTAACCCTTACGTACTGCACTCATTCAAGCTCCCGATTAATAGTAGGAGCTTATACACGATGCTTGCTCATTGATTATGTAGTATTCCAAATTGAAATTTACTGCTAATAGCAGACACATGAATTAGGCTATAGCAAATAAAGTCACAAATACGCATGCACCATCAAAAATACCAAGAAACTGGGCAAGTAAGCTGAGCCATTCTATTAAATTATGAACTGTAGGGAGTACATATAGCAAGGAACAAGTGCACTTGGGCTTGCATAAGCAAGCTGGAGCAAACCCAGGTGGAAGAGATGACCCCAAGAACTAAGAAACTTCGGCCCAATATCTTTCTGCGTAGAGCCAGAAATTGGCAACTGCTGCTACACTGAAATGATCCTTTGTGGTGCTCGGAATTGCCTGAAAATGCAATTGTAGCTTTTCCCAGAAATACTCAAACCAAACCCAAAAAGGAATCTGCCCTAGACCAACCACCCGGAAAAACCACAAAATGGTGCAAATTACCCGCTGAGTAGTAAAACGCATTGCCGAACAAAAGGGGATTTCTAGCCTAAATACTACCTAGAAAATTCTGCAAATTTAACTGGGACCTCTCCTCTAAATACCCATAAAAACCTAGAAAGGGTTTGGTCTAGTTCCAACCTCCCAAAATCACCCCCAATCTCTATGAGCTCCTCCATTAACTGGAAAATTTGTCCTATAGGAAATCAGCCTCTACAAACCCTCCAAAATGCTGAGAAAATTCCCACAACAAGCCTTATTACACCTCCTAGCAAGCCATCCCCAAGATCCCTTAGCCAGGTCTCCCACACAATCAACTTCACAAAGAACTACGCAGTCCAAAACACCTTCTGTGTAGGCCCAGGAAGAATAATTCGACCTAAGCAATAAACAATCCTTCAACCCACAAATCCACCTGAGGTTTATTGCAAATTTGCCCAAGGATTGAACTTGCAAACCCGAAACTAGCTAAACAAGAATACCTCTCTACAAGAGCAAGTGGTCCCTTTTTCTGTGCCTAGATTGCTCCAGCTCCACAGAGCAACTCGAATCTCCAACAATTGGCCCCTGAAAGCCTCCAAGGAATTATGCCAATGCTCCCCTAGGGTGGCACTCAAGGTCCACCGAAGGAGGAGTGAGATTTCCCCTTAGAAATCTCTCATGCTGAACAACACTTTGTGACCAAGCTAAATAGCTTGAGCAACAATGGTGTACTTGTCAAATTAGCAAAAAGCTCCCCAAGTGAGTGCTACATCTTCCATTTATAATTTTTGCCCCCTTCTCTTGCCTTTTGGGCTCCACCCATCGAATTTCCTTTTCACTCCTTCTCTCTCCAAGTCGAGCTCTCCAAGGGTGCGTATTTCCTCATGGTGTGGCCCCCATCTTCCAGTAGCTCCACGATTTCCTCTTTTTCTCTAAAGTGGGTCTTTCTCTTTACCCAAAATCAAATCTTCCTTTGATTTATCCATTCTTAATGGATTGTAGATTTCTGTGGTGTGGTTTTTTAGAATCTGAATTCGGATATTCCACAATTTTCATTTTTGCTTTGTCGACGTTTCGAGTCTAGACCAAGACTCACCATCAGGACTTGATTTACAAAGAAGAGAGACAGTAGTGATAAATATGGTTATGGTTGTGTGAGATGTCAATTATCCATTCTTCTAAGTTGTGGGCCAAAATATCTCCCAATTGCCAAAATTGCAAAAATGGAAATTCCACTTAACGAAATTAATTAATTGGGGACATTACAGTCCTCCACGCCAAAAATTTCTTGTCCTCAAGCAATTCTCGAACAAGCGCTCTCTCCCTGCTGACCCAACTATCACTGCAAACAATACAAGGGTCCCAAATGTGCCACAGAGTCATCAGTGAATCAGTATGGGACAAAATACTCTCCATAGAGTTGAAACCCAATGGGAGATATGCATATCCTCCCGCTATAGAGACCAGATCGCCCGTAAAGCTAGTTGAATTTCCAAGCCTTGTAATACCGGGGTCCCATGCTAATCTCAAAAGGATAGCACCATGTTGACAATGTGCCACTCTGACTATGGCCGATTGCCCATGGTACTCATACCGTATCCTCCCCTCCTGGAACCTGATGGCATAGTATCTGTAGGGGCAAAGCACATCTCGCTGGTCTAGAGTCTACCCATGTGAAGTGTTATCCCATCTTGGGAAGTACCTGGGAGGTATCATGCCTGCTGCCAAACTGGGACCCAACTGAATACTTGGATGTCCTCACCTTGTGGGAGCCCTCTCTCTTAAGTTTGTGACCCAACTGCTCTGCCACGTAGCTCCATGGCCCCATACTAATCTCGAAATGAGGTCAACGTGTAGGTGTTGCGTCACTCTAGGCATAACTGCGACCCCCTCGTGCTCCTGTAGATCCATCCACTCCCGTAATCCTTTGTCACAACCCTAATAAAGGACAACTCTATAGTGTTGAAGACTATCTTGCCAGGGAATCCCATCAAAGCCATCATCTACCAATCCTTGTCCAGTCTCTGGCCGAAACAATAGCAGTGAAAGCCTTCCTTGGCCCAGAGTGATAATCCCGACGATCCCCAACTTGACTTCCCAAGGGAGATGTCGTCCTGTCACTATCATCTCTATGATCCCTTCAAAGAAAGGTGGTCTACTGCCCAATTGGATCCTAGGAACCCAAAGCCAAATTTAAAGCCCATCGCTTCCAATTCTTGCCCCCTGCCACTGTGTAGTATCGATGTCCACTGGGAACCCCACGTGCCATACAACTAAATCCGGAATGCTGCTAATAGACAGATATTTGGTACCCGCGACTAACTCAGTGTATGCAGATCTGTCCCGCTCTAGCCAATCATCACCACTAAGTCTGCCATCCACACCCTCGCTAATGTGCCAATACAGTGTCTGAAGCCCGGATACCCATTAAAAAATTGCCTCAGCTATACACAGTATCCTCTGCTCATGCAGGATCCTAACAAGCCCTACTGGAGTAGAGGCACATGTCTCCCCCATGATCAGCTCCCCAAGTTTGGGCTTAAGAGATGAATGGTATAGCACCCATGCAGAAGATCACTTCATCTCCTAGCCCGTGGCTGCCAACTCGCGTACCGACTCTGCTCTTCCATTGGGGAATCCCTATAGTTCCCCTGATGCACTGAATCTCATAGAGTTGTCTCAAGCAAATCTCCCAAGTCGTGTTATCCACAATGTAGGCCTCAATCAGACACAACAAGGCTCCCCTCAACTGCCTGTGATGTAATTGAGTGAGAGATGCCTGGGCTCCGACGGGTATGGTCGAGAACCCGTGTGGACACTCCTGACGAGCCTCGTGATCGAACCGCCTTCCAAACCTGTCCGCCTTAATGGCATGCCTAATGCTTTCGTCAAGTAGTCTCCTTGCTAGCAACGCTCCCTCAGTCTGCAGTGCAACCTCACACGCTACTGCATATAACTAAGTATCCTCATGCCCCCTTGCATACAACTCCACCTCGTTGCACATCTCTGTGCACTGCTGGACCCTGCTACGTGTTGTCGCATCACCCCATATCAACTGGCGTCCATCCTGTATCGATGCGTTCATCATACTATGAGGAAATGCACTGTGATGTGAACCGCTCCTTTTACAGTTTGGTGCGACCCGACATACCACTACGCACGACTATGCACCTCCGTGCACGTTTGCGTATTGTTGCACACTGCTGCATGCCCCTATACACCCATGGATACCATGTTCTAAAACTGAGTTAGTAAGTATCAGTCTGCATCCTATTAGTATCACTGTATCCACTCTCTTATCTCCATAACCTCAGATGAGTGGAGCACTGTAATATTTCTTTCGAGAATTTTGTGGTATTTATCTGAGAATTTTCTTTATAAAATTTTATGTCAGCATTTTCTCCAAAACCCCACAAAATTACACCAGAATGCACCAGTAAATAGGAACCCAGAAATTATACAAGCCTGCCAAATACATTGACAATTTGCAAAAGTAAACCCAGAAACTCAAATAACATCAAAAAATGTAGCACAAAGAATGACTTAGCTTCATTTATTATAATATAGCGTGCAAAGTACAACTTGAAATATCTGAGACAAAATAGAAAAGATGATAGCTGAGTGGACCTCCAAATATTCTGCTGCTATGCTGATCTTGATCTCTCAAAACTCCACAACGACTACACTCTCCCTCCAATCACAACTGCCGCTGAATCAAATGAAAGACAATGAAGTACCAATTGAGGACCCAATGATCCTCACTCCACTATCCCTGAAGCTCTATGGATCTCTTGGATGAAGTCTCCTCAAGGAGAGTTGGGTTTTCGTCCAACACTCAACAACATACCCAAGGGTTTTCGTCTTGGGGCTAGAGAAGTTGGGAACTCGGTTCTCCAAACCTTATCAATAGAAAATATCAACAATCCATGATCTTGCTAGCCTCCCCACTGTTGGCCAAGATCATGCTTTGATACCACTGTAATATTCCAAATTGAATTTTACAGCTAATAACAAACACATGAACTAGGCTATAGCAAATAAAATCACAAATACACATGCACCATCAAAAAAACCAAGAAACTGGGCAAATAAACGGAGCCATTTTATTAAATTATGAACTGTAGGGAGTACATTTAGCAAGGAACAAGTGCACTTGGGCTTACATAAGCAAGCTGGAGCAAACCCAGGTGGAAGAGATGACCCCAAGAGCTAGGAAACTTCGGCCCAATATCCTTCTGCGCAGACCCAGAAATTGGCAACTGCTACTGCACTGGAAATGCTGAGAATGACCCTTTGTGGTGCTCGGAGTCACCTGAAAATGCAGCTGTTGCTTCTCCAAAAAATATTCAACCAAACGCAGAAAGGAATTTTCCCCAGACCAACCATCCGTAAAACCCACAAAATGGGTCAAATTACCAGTTGAGTAGTCAAATTCATTGTTGAACAAAAGGGGATTTCTGGCCTGAAAACTACCTGGAGAATTCTGCAAATTTAATTGGGACCTCTCCTCCAAATACCCATAAAAACCCAGAAAGGGTTTGGTCTAGTTCCAACCTCCCAAAATCACCCCCAATTTCTATGAACTCCTCCACTGGTTGGAAAATTCGTCCTACAGAAAATCAACCTCTGCAACCCCTTCAAAATGTTGAGAAAATTCCCCCAACAAGCCTTCTTACACCTCCTAGCAAGCTAGCCCCAAAATACCTCAGCCAAGTCTCCCACACAATCAACCTCACAAAGAACTGCGCAGTCCATAACACCTTCTGTACAGGCCCATGAAGAATTATTCTACCTGAGCAATAAACACTCCTTCAACCCACAAATCCACCTCAGATTTGCTGCAAATTTTCCCAAGGATTGGACCTGCAAACGTGGAACTAACTCAACCAGAATACCTCTCGACAAGAGCACATGGTCCCTTTTTCTGCGCCCGGATTGCTCCACAAAGCAACTCGAATCTCCAACTATCTGCCTGTGAAATCCTTCGAGGAACTATGGCAATGCTCCCCTAGGGTGGCACTCAAGGTCCTCCGAAGAAGGAGTGAGATTTCCCCTTAGAAATCTCTAGTGCTGAACAACACTTTGTGACCTAGCTAAACAACTTGAGAAACAATGGTGTAATTGTCAAATTAGAAAAATGCTCCCCAAGTGAGTGCTCCATCTTCCATTTATAATTTTGCCCCCTTCTCTTGCCTTGTGGGCTCCACCCATCAAATTTCATTTTCCCTCCTTATCTCTCCAAATTGAGCTCTCCAAGGGTGTGTATTTCCTCATGGTGTGGCCCCCATCTTCCACTAGCTCCACGATTTCCCCTTTTTCTCTAAAATGGGTCCCTCTCTTTACCCAACATCAAATCTTCCTTTGATTTATCCATTCTCCTAAGTTGTGGGCCAAAACATCTCCTAATTACCAAAATTGCCAAAATGGAAATTCTACTTAACAAAATTAATTAATTGGGGACATTACAGATTAATAAAACTCGTCTTTCTAGGTGGTACAATTTCCACACTCATAACATAAATATTTTCACTAATCTCTATGGAAGTTAGCTTTTGGTATTGTCTAACTATATGTTTTGGAGTTATTTGCCAGAATCTTAGGAAACGATTTTTTGTCAAATTGTGATTTTTTGTTGTTTAAAATGTGTTTCCAAATATGTAAATGGATTTAGTGCAACACTAAGATTATGCAAAATTCACAACTCAAATTTGTGATTCAAACCAATCCTTGTCGAAATTTGGTAAATTTGACCAGAAAATATGCCCATAAAAACTCCAAAATGTAAAACAATTAGACTACGACCTTTGTTGTTGTTGTTGTACATTATAGGTTAAATTATTTAGAAAGGATAGGCTTATACCTCAATTAAAGCAAATATTGCTTGTGTCATAGTTTCTCAACGTTTTCTAGAACTTTCTTAAATTTTTAGCTATAGTAAAGCAATAGGTTTAGTGTGTAATTCCTCTTTGAAATCAGTGATAGTGAAATTTAGATTCAAAAGAAACTTGCAGGCACTCAAGACCATTGTTTGTGTGAAACTATAGAGGCTTTTAATAATAACAACAGGATTTAAAAGCAGAATTTGAGTGGAAGTTTGGGTACATTTCGGGGTAGTAAATTGAGGGAGGCCGAAGAATAAGATTGTAATATGATTGTCGTATTTTTTTTTTTTCACAAAGTCGGGTACTCATATATTTAAAAAACTGTGCGCGCTAAAATTGTTACATAGGATTTGAGGATAGCAATCCCGAATGAGGTCCAAAATCGGGACGCAGCCCGTGACTTCTGTGAGATTAATTTAAATAAAGAATGCTGGAAAAGATACCTACTGTACTGTTTTACAAACAATCCAGCTATGAGCTTTACTTTACTGTTCATTTAACTAATCATCTAAACCGGTTTTCTTCATCATTCCTCTGTTCATCTCTTTGATCCTCTTTCGACTTGCCTCGGTGGATGCCACTGCCTGCATGCTGTCCGTGAGTTGCTTTGAGAAGGTCGGTCGCCTCCTCCAGAGGTTGACACTTCACCTTGAGTACCTCTATTTCCTTTTTCTGCTTGGCCTGCTTCAAAATCCCTCCTCAGCTTTTTGTGATGATTAAGAAGGGGGGCAATCCAGAACTCATAACCTTTACACCGAATGCAAGTATCAATCCCAGGTCGATGGTCTTCCTTGTTGCGCTGCGCTCTCCTGGATTGCATATTGGGGTTTGCTGGCGTGACTCGAAAGGAGCTGTTTAGAGAACATAGATTTAAAATAGTCCATGAATTATGCCTGAGGACGGCAGGGGAGGGGTACAGAGCTCCCAAAGTTTTAGAGGAGGCGCTGGAGCTCAATAAACTGGGCCCGCAACGGAGAGTCTCACTCCCCTGGCCAACTACACAATGGGGCTGAGAGAGAAGAACGCTCAAAGGAGCAGGTATGAGAAGGGAAGGAGCACTGTCTGTATTACAAAAGAGCAGAGTGATGGATCGCAGCTTGGAAAAAGGATCCCAGACCAAAGGTCCCGAAGGGGCGATTGCCAAACGAGCCTGAGGGGAGATCACGAACAAGGCTGGACTCGAGAAAGATGACAGAGTGTGAGGGGTGTGGGAATCGTCCAAATACTTGCTGAAGGGGTAGATATTGATCCGAGAATACTCTGGGGGACATTCTTGATGGCCAAAAGGGCATTTTGACAGATTAGGGAATATCTTTATCATAGATTGTGTCGTTTTCTCTTACCTGTCCCTGATGCCTGTTTACTGCCATGTTAGCAATGGAGTCTGCTTCTGCGTTATGCTCCCTCAACACATGTCTGAAGGTGACCTCCCCCAAACTTCGAATGGTTTCTTTGATCCGCTTTCTGATGTTGTTGAGGCATTCTTTATTAAAATCTTTGTCCTGGATCATTGCAGAGATTATGATAGCCGAGTCCCCGAATATTATTGGGTTCTTTATCTGCCAGTTGGAGAGGATTGTGGTGCCGAGGAGGAGACTATATGCTTCAGCTGCGTTATTCGAAGCCGATCCCAATCCCCATTCATAACTGCAGATGATTTTTCCTTCTTTGTCTTTGATTATTCCTCCTGCTCCCGCAGCTCTGGGATTGTTCTTCGATGCTCCGTCAAAAAACAGAAGTGGGCGGTCTTGCTTGCTTATCCACTGCCTTATTTCATCCTTGGTTCCCCTGAGTTTCCAGTTGGCCTTTTTCTGGATGGCTTTCTTCTGTGGTGAAGGTTGCTGAGCATGGTTCACATTGAAATTGTTGTACCAGTCCCGTTCCTCTTGTGCCCAGCTGAGTTGGTTTGGGGGTGCTATGTAATTTGCACTTACGACCTCCGAGATGTTTGCTATGGTTTTGGCTAGTACGCTGTCCATGTTAGGCCTTTTATTTTTGAAAACATATTTATTCCTTGCAAGCCAAAGATTCCAGCACAGTGTGGCTGGGATGCACTTCCAGATTCTTGTAATATTATTTTTTCCCTTCAAAGAGTATGGATAGGCTCTTTTCCAATTCTTCTGAAGGTTATGCATCTAGTCAGGAGGCCCTCTGATGTCTAAGGGTCTCGTTATGCTGGTCCAGCAGCCTTGAGCGAACGAGCAAAGAAGGAAGGAGTGCTGAAGGGACTCTTCCTCTGCCCAACAGAAGCTGCAAATCGAAGGTCCTTGTATCCCCCTCTTTTTCAGGTTCTCCGCTGTGAGGATTCTTCCTTTTAAAAGAGTCCAGTTGAAGTGCTTTACCTTTGGGAGACATTCTGTCTTCCAGGCCACTGAGTAAAGGTTCCAATTGGCAGTGGGGTTTAAGTTTTGAAGGGATTTATATCCTTCTTTAACCGTGAAGGAGCCTCCCCCCGAGTCCCAGATATATCTGTCCTCTTTGTCCTTGTTTGTTGGGGCTAATCCAGCTAAAGAGAGCTTCAGATTTTGCCACAAAGCTTTTAATTCCGGAGGTAGATTCAAGTCTTTCCAGGCCTGCCATCTGTTTTGATTCCATAAGGATATGTCATGCATGGTGCTTATGTGTCTCTCCTCCATCCAAATTTGTAGAGGTCGAAGCTCTTGGAGGAGGGTTCTTGGATTGGAGTTTAAGATTCTATCAGTCCAAATATTAATACTTTGACCATTACCTGGGAGCTTGGAGACGTTTTCCTTGAAATGTGGCAGAACTTTCTTCACTAGGCGCCACATCGGAGTGCAGGGCCTGTCTGCTATTGGATCCTTGAGGATGTTGGAATTTGGGCCTCTAAGATACTTCCTTTTGATTGCTTCCACCCACCATGAGCCAGTTCCAGTGAGCATCCTCCAGATCAGCTTGAGCCCCAACGCCTGGTTGGAGAGGCTTGGAATTTTTATAGATAGGCCACCTTTTTCGTAAGGAAGGGTAACTTGGTCCCAGCTAACAAGGCTGAATTTTTTTGAGTCTTGTTTGCCTCCTTGCCAGAGAAAACTTCTCATTATGAGCTCCATGTGTTTGTGGATACTAGCCGGGGCCATAATGATTGCGTATTGGTATATTGGGAGTCCAGAGAGGACGGCCTTTATGAGGATTGATCTGCCAGCTAGGTTGAGCCAAGAGACTCCCCAGTTTTGGAGGTGTCCTCTCATTTTTTCAATGTGGTTTGTCCATACTTCAGCTTTAATATGTTCCTTTGCCAGCGGCAGGCCCAGATAAGTGAAAGAATTCCATTTGTTTTGGAGCGGGATCTGCAAGATTTGGGAGATTCTTTGCTGGATCTGAAGAGGCGCATTCCAAGTGTAGAGCTTGCACTTTCTGTTATTCAATTCTCCTCCCGAGGCTTGAAGAAAAGCATCCAGAATCTTTTTAAATCTCCTAGCCATTAGACTGGATGCACCCCCAATTAATAAGGTATCGTCTGCAAACAATGAATGGTTTACTTCCTTTATCCCTCTCTCAATACGGATGCCTGTAATTTCTTTCTTATTGCGCAGATTTTCTAGGTGGAGGCTGAGAGACTCCGCCATGATAATGAAAAGAAAGGGGGAGAGGGGGCAGCCCTGTCTCAGGCCTCTGGAGCTTCTGAAGGATGAGCTGGGCCTGCCATTGATCAGTGGGGCGGTCCAGGAGTCAAAGATACATGCTCTGATCAGGCTGATAAAGTTAGAAGAGAAACCAAATTTCTTAAGAACCGCGCAAAGGAAGGAGTGGTCTACTCGATCGAATGCGTTGGCCATGTCCAGTTTGATAATCATTCCACGCTCCCCTCTGTTGTAGCTGCTGTGGATTGCCTCCTGCACTAAAATGACATTATCAATGATCTGCCTCTTGGGGACAAACCCTCCCTGGTTCTCTGAGATTATGAGGGGAAGAAGGTTCTTTATCCTGTTTGCTATTATTTTTGTGATGGTTTTGTAAGAGACGTTACAAAGCGAGATGGGCCGAAATCTATCAAAGGATTTGGGATCGGCTTCCTTGGGGATCAGGGCTATATGAGAAGACTTTGTATTGTCCCCCAGTTTATGTTTTCTAAATGCATTTTTAACCATTCTTACGAAGTCCTTTTTTATAATGTCCCAATGCTGTTTGTAAAATGCAACGGTGAAACCGTCCGGCCCGGGGGCCTTGTCCTGCTGCATGCCGAAGATAGCTTCTTGTATTTCTTCTGCTGTAGGTTCTTGCTCCAGCTTGTTATTGTGTTCCTCTGTTATCTTGCTTTCAATTATACTTAGGAAGTCATCACTGCCGTGGTGCTGGTTCGCCGAGAGGAGGGCTTTGAAGTGCGCATGAGCTGCGTTTTTTATGGCTTCTTGGTCCCTGAGTTCTCTCCCATCGACTTTTATTCTGTTTATCTGATTAATTGCTCTTCTAATCTTGACATTATTGTAGAAGAATGAGGTATTTTTATCCCCAGCTTTTAGCCAGAGACAGCGTGATTTTATTAGTTGTTCTTCCTCCTCCATGCGATTTTGCCGGTAAAGCTCTTTGTACAGCTCTTTTTCCTTGTTTAGGTCCTCTGCTGTGTATTGCATCTGCTCTTTTTCTTTGTGCCATCGTTCCATTTCCAGATGTAGCTCAGCTTTCTTTTTCATCTCAGCAATTGCGTTTTCCCTAGCCCATTGCTTTATGGCAGTCCTGAGGTGTTTTAGCTTTGACTCCCAAACGAAATGGGGGGAGCCAATAACTTCTGTCAACCACTGTTCCCTTACCAAGGTGCGGAAAGCCTCGTGGCTGTCCCAAGATCTGTTATATTTAAACGGAAGAGGGCCGAAATTTGATCCTTTGTCCATGGAGAGAACCACGGCCTTGTGGTCCGATGCTGTGCCATGAACTATGCGGCTCCTGATTGTTTGATAAATTTCTGCTACTCTTTCCTGTACGAGTAACCTGTCTAACCTCTCCTTTATGTTGTGGATTCCTGCTCTTCTATTTGTCCATGTGTATTTCCCATTAGTTAGGGGTGGGTCGATCAGTTTGAATTGCTGTATGATGGTTTCCAACTTGTCTCTGAACTGATCAGCATGGAAAATCCCCCCATACTTTTCATCTATCTGCCTTATAAGATTCAGATCTCCTCCTAGGATTACCCCACTGTTGTGAGTGATGCTAAGGTCCATTTCTAGGGTGTTCCAGCAGCTTGCTTTGTCTCTGTAGTGATTAGGAGAATAGATATTGTAGATATGGAGAGATTCCCTGGTGCTTTTGCTCTTTAGATCTGTTCGGATCCACCAATTACAAAGCTGGGAGCTGATTAATTCCCATTTGTTTGTATTCCATAAGGTTCCAATGCCTCCTGAAGCTCCTGATGAGCCTTTTGAGATGCCTTTATAGTTTCTGAATCTTTGGGTTTGAAGGAGAAAGTCTTGCTCGGTAGTTTTAGTCTCCTGGATTAGGAAGATATCGGGCTTTTCCTGGTTAATGAGGTCCTTGATTGCATTTAGCTTTTCAGGTGAGCCGAGCCCCCTACAGTTCCAAGAGACTATATTCATTATTTACCAGTATTGAGGTGGATTCCTGACTTCTCCTTGGCTTTCTCGCCACTTCCTTTGAGCTTGCCTAAGAAGGAATCCATTGGTTGCTGGGTGCCTGTTGCCATTTCCTTTGCTGCTGTTTCGTCTCTTAGCTCTCTGTTTGATTTTCGTCCGGCTTTTCTCGGGGGATCAGATGGCTGAGGGGCTTCCTTGGCTTTGTTCCTTGTAAGAATTCTTTCAACGGTGGGGCGGGGGGAGGGAGGAGGACTAGAGCAGGGAGAGGCATGGAGAGGGGAGTGAGGGGGAGAGGCCGGGGCTTCTGCAGATAGGGATTCGAAAGGGTTGGAAGAAGGGGGGGGGGAGGAGGAGAGGGGGGGGGGTTTGTTTAGAAGGTGGATGGGCCGTGGGATTATTGCCTGGATTCGAAGAAGACTTTTTCCTTTTTACTTGTTCCCAAGATCCTTCAGAGTTTTCCTCGTGATGTGTGGCTTCATTTTCTTTCAGTTTACTGCATCTATTAGCAAAATGGCCGTATTCATGACATACCTTGCACTTGAAGGGTAGTTGTTCGTAGTCCAGCTGTTGAATGTGCAGTCATTGATCCACTCTTAGCTTTACAGCTTCCGGCAGTCCTTTTCCAAGATCGACTTCAACGCAGATCCTGGCGCACGCATGCATGTTTTCCTTTGGCTCCGATCTGTCTATATATTTTCCCACAGCATTGCCGATTGCTTTGACCGATTCGTCCCCCCAGCAATGCAAGGGTAGGTGCGGGAGGCGCACCCAAACAGGGACCGCGCTGGGGATGTCCATCTCCGGATCAAAGTCCGGGGTCCAGCGATTCAGATATAAACCTCTTGTATCCATGAAATAAGGCCCGTTGTGAAAGATGAGGTGCTTGTCTTCCTTCGTTTCGAAGAGGAAGGTGTAGTAGCCACGCCCGCAGAAACGGATGGCTATCTTCCCTTGAATCATTGTGCTCCAGTTACGCTCCACCCATTTTTGGACCGTCCTTGGAGAGGGCCAGAGGCCAGTGAACTGACCAACTAGTCCTCTTTCAGACAGCGTTATTGCCGATTTTCTGGGCAGAGAAGGGGGCAGATTTACTTCAGGAATTTCTTCGAGCTTCTTGATGAACTTTGACTGGGAGGGACGGGATCTGGCTTCTGAATGGTTAGAGAGGAGGGCTGCGAAAGATTCCTCAGGGGATTCAGGAAGCGGAGGGGGGGAAGCGGATCCTGCCATTGCAGGCCCGCAGTGCAGAGCAGGAGGACAGGGCTGCCAGGGAGGGGGACCCCGAGGGCGGAGTCAGCGCAGGAGGCGCGGAGCAGGGCAGCAGAGGAGGCCCAACCAGGCAGAGCCTGGGGGCTGGGGCGAGGGCGCGGGTTCAGTCGGGCAGGCAGCCGCGTTGCAGAGCGCAGGTCGCGATCTTAAATTTTTTTTAATTTGGTGCCATTTGAGATGAAGAAAAATGATGAGTTTTCAGGAGTCTGAGGCCTGATTGTCGTATTGTGGCAGAGAAACAATTTGGGGTATTTGATTTCTATTTTCCTACAAAATAAAATTTGGATTCTTGAGCTAGGATAGATTCCATGTATTGTATTTTGTTGAAAGTTAATACAATGTAAGGTAAAACCTGAAGTGTAGGATGTAAACCAACCTTCATAGTATTCGTATGTGCATATTACTATAGAAACCATGTCTCCTTGGTTGTGGCAATCGAACCTGTGTTATTGCCTTTGAAGAAGGTCTATTTCGTCGTTTATAAGAATCAAACTCATGAACATGTTGTTAAAAGCCATGCAAACTACCAGTTGAGATAATAGGGCATGCGGTAGGGTCCTTTGTGCTATCATATAATTGGAGATACTTTTACCTGACTTGGTTGGTGGGGCCCAAGGACAACTCACACCCATTCAATACTTTTTTTTCTGATAATGAAAATATGCCTTTACTCCTTTGTTCTAGGGTGGATGATGGATCAATGAGACATGTATATTATCAAACTTGGACATGAATTTTTACTGTTTCTTTTTCAAAATGGCAAAATGAACTCATTAATATGATGCAACTACATGTTTATTCTGCCCCGTATGTGCGATAATGAGTTGATTATAATACCCATTTCAAAATTTATGTTATATTTAAATATATTATTATTGAAATAACTTAGACTTAAATGAGCATAGAATAAATGCATGTTGTATATTAGTATTATTAACACAGTCATATAAATTAAATGACTGACAAATATTGATAGGTTGTCATAACATTTCATATAAAGAGTTGGTAGTTGCAATAGACCCTACCTTGGAGGATGTGCGATGTCGCCTTGGGGCGTGAAAATGCATTGTGAACTATGAGATTGTCATGAAGAATGATGGCCATGGCCAAAGAGGTGTGCATACATAGGGATATTATCCATGCGGGGAACAAAGAGGTTTGTCAAGATAAAGGAAAATGAGGGGAAAAGTACAATAACTAATCACCTTTATAGGGCTAAATAATAAGTGCTCCCAGAAAT
This sequence comes from Pinus taeda, assembly GCA_000404065.3. Lineage (NCBI taxonomy): Eukaryota > Viridiplantae > Streptophyta > Pinopsida > Pinales > Pinaceae > Pinus > Pinus taeda. The sequence continues at coordinate 615 of APFE031085018.1, read as the reverse complement.
CATGAGTCCTAGTAGGTCCACCTTCATGATGCACGCATACCACCCCAAGACGTAAGAATGCCGATCAAGGCAGGGAATCACTGCCCACCATGGGGATGTCAGTGGTGCCATAAAACTAAACACCATGAAAATGAAGCTAAAAATACTAGTCATGACTATCCACCATCAGGGATCTAGGAGATGCTTTCACAAAAGACACCCATATGGCCTTATAGGGCTATCACTTCCACACATTTGGGCTTGCAAATGGTGTGGTCCAAAGATCTAGAGTACCCTTGTGGGAAGAGGATAACATCTAGCTCCAACTACATGACAAGTGCTCTTCTTGGGAGTGGTTGAGAACCTCAAAATCTCCAACAACCTATGACTTGCATCAATCTCACATGACCATCATCAAATACTAGGGAAGAAATAAGATACCAATACCTTAGTCCTTCCTGACACAACAAATAAACCAAAATGAAATGGCTTTCCAATCTAGGAAATGAAATTACAACACACAATGAAATCAAATCAAAAAAATCAAGCTAAGAAAACTATGGTACGAGGATGCTCCTTAGGCATGAGATATTACCTTGAAAGTACACCTTTAAATATTGCCCATTTATCGGCAAG
>APFE031085017.1:95959-116572 GCA_000404065.3 Pinus taeda | reverse complement strand
TAATTTAAACAAACTGTTTAAATCAATCTAACTGGACTTGACTCAGTTAACTGAGCCAACTAATTACAACTCAAATTACAACTCATCCTTATCTCTTTAACTGATGGATAAATTCCTCAATTAATAGAGAAATTATTGCATGTCCTCACATATACTTCATGCCTGATTTTTCACAACTAATTAACTCATGGTGAATGATTTGATTTATTTTCAAATAGCTATTAAGTTCAAATTTGAATTTTACTTCCTATTTTAGTCAAGGGAATGACTAAAAATAGGAATCCATCTTGAACTACTAAAAATAGAATGCTATTTTTAGCAATTCCATTTTTCATTCCCTGTTTCTCAATCCAGCACTGGTACCCAAACTGCTATTTATAGTAGTGCTATTTTTAGCACTTCTATTTTTAGAATTTCTTGTTGCCATTTTCAACATGTATAGGTTATCCACTTTAGATAATGCAGAGATCAAAAAGTAGGTATAGGAGCTACTCGATAAAGGGTTCATCAGACCAAGCACATCACCATGTGGATCTCCAATCATACTGGTGAGAAAGAAAGATGGTTTGTGGAGGATTTGCATTGATTACAGAGCATTGAATAAAATAATAATTAAGAATCGTTATCCTCTTCCCCACATTGATGATCTATTAGATCAGCTGAAAGAAGCAGTGTACTTTTTCAAGTTGGACTTGCGTAGTGGCTATCATCAGGTCAGAGTAGCAGAACAAGAAGCATGGAAGACTACTTTCAAAACAAAGCAAGGGCTGTATGAATGGCTGGTTATGCCTTTTGGATTAACTAATGCTCCCACCACTTTCATGAGAGTTATGAATGATGTACTCTGACCTTTTATTGATGATTTTGTAATTCTATATTTAGATGACATTCTTGTTTTCAGTAAAACAAGGGAAGAACATTTGAAGCATGTAAAGCAGACTTTGGATGTTTTGAAAAGAGAAAATCTCTATGTGAAATTATCAAAATGTGAATTTGGAAAAACATCTTTAAATTATTTGGGTCATATTGTAGGGGGTGGTGAATTGAAGATAGAACCCTGTAAGGTTGAAGTCATTGTGAACTGGCCTAAACCCAAATCTGCTATAGAAGTTAGGAGTTTCCTAGGAACAACACAATATTGGAGAAAGTTTATTTCTAACTTTTCCTTGATTGCAGCTCCCTTACATGCTTTAACAGGATTGAACAAGGTGTTTTAGTGGGGAGGCAAACAACATAAAGCCTTTGACACCTTGAAAGAAAAAATTAGTACACCAGTACTAGCATTGCCAGATCTTCAACGACCGTTTGAGATTGAAACAGATGCCAGTAATTATGCCATGGGAGTAGTGTTGATGCAACACGGTAAACCCATATGTTATCATTTTGACACATTTACTTTTGCAATAGTTAATTATCCCACATATGATAAAGAATTGTATGCATTAGTATAGAGTGTGAAAAAGTGGAAACATTACCTAATGGGCAAAGAAACAATCATACATATAGATCATCAACCACTTCAATATTTGCACTCAGACTAAATTGTAGCAATCGAGACACTATAGGTGGATGGGTTTTCTACAACAATTTCATCTTGTCATCAAATATAAGAAAGGCATACACAATAAGGTTGTAGATATGTTATCCAGACCAATCATAAATGCATCTACTATACTTAAGCATAACTCGGTATTGCATGAAAGCTACGTTGAACAACATGCTCAAGATGTAGATTTTAAAGATGTATATGCAACTTTAAGTCAGGGAAAACAAGTAGAAGAATTGGATTATCATGTTAAGGACCAACTCTTATATCATTTGGGAAAGTTATGCATTCCTCAAATTGAAAGAGTTGACATAATATGAGAAGCACATACTTCTCTAATATCAAGTCATTTTAGTGTAAGTAAAACAGTTGCACAGTTGCAAAGGTTCTGTTATTGGCCAAGAATGCATGAAACAGTTTCTAGATATATTAAAGGGTGTACCATGTGTGCTACAAGCAAGGCCAACAATAGCTTGCACACTCCACTTCCAGTTCCTTCATGTCCTTGGGAAAGTGTTTCCATGGACTTTGTTGGGGGATTGCCAAAATCTAGAAAGGTCATGATTATTTATATGTTATTGTGGATAGGTCCAGGAAAATGTGTATTTTAATACCTTGTAACAAGCAGATTATAGCTAAACAAATAGCGAAGTTGTTCTTTCAGCATGTATGGGTTCATTTTGGGTTACCCACTTCCATTGTATCTGATCGAGATTCCCGATTTGTTGGGAAGTTTTAGTCAATTCTATGGGAGTTGATGAACACTAGACTGAAGAAGAGCACAAATTTCATCCACAAACAGATGGTCAAATAGAGGTGGTCAACAAGATAGTGATCTAGTTGCTCAGGGGCTATTGCAGCAAGCATCCCAAACTATGGGATGAACATTTGTGTTATGTGCAACATGATTACAACCATGCCAAGCACTCTTCTACACAAAGATCTCCTTTTGAGACTTGTTTTGGTTTTACACCAAGGTCTCCCTTGTATTTTGTCTTTGGAAAATACATAGCAGTTGATGTGGACAAAGCAACCAAGTTCATTGAACAGATCCAAGGAATTCACCAAGCAGTGCAGGAACAACTGGAAAGAAGCCAGACCAATTACAAGGCAAGGCATGACAAGCATCGAATTAAGCATAGCTTCCAAGTTGGTGATCAAGTCGGGTTGTACATCAGCAAAGACAAAATGCAAGGTGAAGTTAAGAATCTAAAGCTAATAAGGCATGGGCCTTTCAAGATACTTGAGGAAATTCGTGAAAACGCTTTTTGCCTTGATTTGCTACCTTATATGCATATCTATTCATTTGTTAATGTAGAGAACTTGAGACTATATGAACCTTCATTAATTGAAGATCCCGAAGAGAAAATTCAGTTGCCTTCTATTGATGATCTGTTGCCTAAATATCTCAATGAGTTGCAGGAAGACATAGTTCTGGACAGGAAGGTGAGAACTACGTGCAGAGGGGATATTGAGTATCTGAGAATCGGACTCAAAGGTTCAAAACCAAGCAATGCACAATGGATAGAGATTGGATAAGTGAGGAAGTTGTATCCTCACTTTATCAATGCTTAAAAACCAACTTTTTGTGGTCCAAAAGCTTTTTCAGTGGGAAGGCGTGATCCAAAATGGATCATAAAACCCTTTAAGTCTTCATATACTTAAAGAATATTGCAAGGGGAAACCTTTAAAAAAGTTGGATTACACTATCGGGAGAGAAAAACATGGAGAAAACGAGAAAACAGAGCCTATCGGAGGTTAAAAGGAACAATGTACAAGAGCTGTCAGATCTGGCCAATCAACAGTCTAGATCTGCTTGGCATATCGCAATCAGCGATGGTAGGCGAAGTCTCTTGGAGGTAGCTTTATGGGAAGTGTGATAGTGATCAACGCGATTAAACAAGAGCCATTGATCTATGTGCATAGATCAACAGTCCAGATTCAACTGCACTATCGCATCACTAATATATATAATATATATATATATATATATTAATATATATAATATATAAATATATATAATATATATATATAATACATATATACACATTATATATACATATACATATATACATACTACATACATACAATACATACATACATACATACATATATATATATATAATATATATTATATATGGACTTAACCACAGCCTGAAGGATCAGCGATATGCGATTGTGATATGACAATATCATATCGCAACATTACAAGGGGTCGATAACAAATGCAACTACGATAGCCGGACCCGATAGGATTATGGATGAAATTTGATAATATTTCAAGTCTTGTAAAAGGTTTTTTTTTTTTAATGTATTTCCCATTTTCGTTAAATAAATCAAAATCAAAGGAAACGCGTTTGATGCAATGAAAATGGACCCGAAAGGGATATATATGTAGTTTAATCTCATTTGAGTTCCATAATGAGTGGGATTTCAGGTGGGCCTTAGGTGGTAAGTGGTATTGGACAGGCTCCGCCCAATCCCATCCACTGGCCGACACATGGCTTGAGAAAACTGCCTTTTTGGGCGGGTAATCTTCGTATGCCTTAGCTGCCCAAAATGAATCTCAGTCGTTGGATCAAGATCACTTCAATGGTGGATATGCGATAGCGATATAAAGACGGACCCAATGGAGTTCTAGGGCATAATTGATAATATTTCAGGGCCGATAAACGACAGTTTTGCTGATTTTTCCCATGTTTTAGTGTATTTCTCTGTGTAAACAGAGAAAGAGTATTCTGGGGATTTCAGAGGCACTGATGGTCCATTCTGTTACAAAACAGGTGGCCACCATACCCAAAGACATTTAACAGGGATTGTTTAATGGTCAGAGAGAATTTGAGCGGATAGATGCGAGCCAGAGAGCCCAGAAGAGGAAACGAATAGACAGTGTCGATTGGCTTAAAAGCCACTGAATGAAAAAGACAAAGGAAAGCAGTACTGAGACAAAGAGAAACAAAGATAGAGAGGGAGAGGGAGAGTGTGTGTAATCAAAGAGACTTGAGGGGTTCAAGTAAACTCCTGCCGTTTTGATTCTGTTGTGTTGAGGCTCAAATTGAACTCACTTTTGTAAAACTATGCTCTTGAAGACATAATAAAGAGGTCACCACTGAAGGCGGGACCAGGAGACGTAGCCCAAGAGTTTTGTGTGAACTCCATATTAAACTTGTTGTGTTATGTGTGTTTGTCTTTATGTTTCTATAACTACTCATTTTTTATATTATTTTCAATCTTATTGATCCATTGCACTAAGTAATATAGGTAAATCCATGCACATGAGTCTGTAATACCTTAATATTAGTCTAAGATCTCATTTACAGATCATTCTTGTTTTTAATTTAGCACAAAAATAACAAATTCATCTGCGTGGAAATGCCACAAGAATGAAGACCATGAACGTGATCTATGGATTTCATGGGATTATAATTGCAGATGGAGTTTCCATGTGAAACACCTTAGGAGAGCATCAATGATTAGTTGGAGGAAGGGCAAGGTCATTCGGCATGGATATTTTGGTAATTTTTACATGGGTATGAATTTGGTAATTTGTACATGGGGATGAATTTGGACTCGGGAGAGTTATTCCTTTTTACTAAAGATTATTTTTGTTCATATGGGTAAAAAATTTCGAGGGTTTATATGATCAAAGCGTAAATTTTATTTAGAGTTGAGGGTTTAAGGATTATGATAATGTAGATCTTGATTATGGTCAACAATTCATCAAAAGACAATGCACAAATGAGCAATTTGCATGTCCTTATTGTACAAAGGGTTTAATGATTATGATAATGAAGATCTTGATTGTGGTCAATGATTCACCAAAAGAAAATGGGCAAGTAAGCATTTTACATGTCCTTATTGTACATATCACTTCATTCCTCCCTAACTTTTCTAGGGTCAGAATGCATGAAATTTTATTTTTTCTTTTCACATTTTTTTAGTGGTTGATTGTTTGTGTAATGGAGTCTACCATGCCCAAATTCAAAGGGCTTGAATGATGCAATAAAATTTTCTGGTAGGATGAAAATGCTAGACCTTCCTCAAACTTTTTAAAATGAAATTAAATTTTTTTGTAATCATGAACATAAAATATTTTATGTTTCATCCTTAGATTCTGATAAAAAATGCCTACAGTTTTAAACCATGTTACTATATTTTAAGTAGAATTTACTTAGATCCATTAAATCTTACAACTCTCCAAATATTATGTTAATTTCAGCTAAAAACAAGGAAACCGAATGGATTTTGCAATTTAGATTCAATGGTTACAGACCATCATTAAAAATGGAAGAACCCAAATGGTCTGATAACTTTTACCCACCCATCAATTTCCAAGACCTTTTCTATTATTCTGAACCTAAATAGAGAGAGTAGAAGAAGAAGAGGACCCTGGATGAGGTGGACCTTGACCTGCTTATACTTTTCAAAATTTGGGCATGCCCTTGACTAGAAGAAGAGATTGACCAACGTTGTTGTAGATGTTGTTTTTGACAGTGTTTTCATTGCTACTATGCATATGTAGACTCTATAGGAAGTTGAGGTTATCTTTTGTTCGTTATAAGAGGTAATTCGGGAATATCTTTATCTAGTTAGGAAGTAGCTTGGTAGGGATGTTCCTCCTACTGATAACTATTATGCATCATTGTATTTTTTTTTTAGTGATAGCTCCTTTGGTTAAATCCCCAAGCACACTTTTTCACCCATGGAAATATCTACTTATTTCAGGATGAATGAGATGGAGACCAGGGAGTTTGAGAGGATGCTTATTGTTGTATATGAGAGGAGTTATGTGAGGTGATAGGAGTTCTGTGATATATATTGACAAATGCACTGCACCATGTTATGACACAAATCATCTCCATGCCACAATAGTGGATCTCTATTGCACCGAGGGAGGAACGATAAAGTATTTTACTGTAAAGAATTGGTATGTCAAGGATGAGGAATGAAAATGTGGGATTTATAATTTTATATGAAAAGAGGTTTATGCAATGGAGACAAAACAAGGATTTCATGGACCTGAGTAGAGATTGGTTCAACAATGACTTGGAAATACTCAAGCATTGTTTTGAAAGGGGATGATGCAATTGGAGAGTTCTATTCTGTTGCCTTGAAAAATAACTATCAATAGGAGGGGAGGGAGATGATCCATATAGGGAATAATTGCAAGAGTAGCATTGTTTCTAAAATTATATCTATAGGCAAGTCAAGGAACTACTACAGAGGATTAGTGTAGGTGCAACCAATTTCTCATAATGCAAGGAATTTTTCACAGTGTGATTTGATTCTCATCAGTGCCCAGGAAGCTGCAAACACTTATTGTTACATTCAGCTACAATTGAGTTGCATTCTAAAGTCTCTAATTTCATTTTTTGATAGTCCTTCTTGTGTCCTTGTTTCTCTTAATATCATTCTGGTAGGATTGGAATGGGTTAAAAAATTAAGCATATCATTGAGTAAAATAGACACCCACATGTCACTACATGTCATTGTGCATACTCTCTTTTTTTTTTGTACAATTGGAAGTGAGCAATATGATGTTTGCACAACTAAATATCCTAGCAGGCATGATGAATCTAGTCTTAGCATGGAAATTAGAACCAAGAATCATAAAATATCAATAAATTTGTGACAACGGAGTAAAAAAAACAATAAAATATTATATTCCAACGTTGTCTATTTAGTGCAAGATACTACTAATATTTCATCATTTTTAGAGATGATGGATGTCATGAAGATGCCCTCAAGCAAAGTTACTAACTTGAAGATAAGATGGTCAGTGCAACTATTTACTTTAAATAGGTTAAATTTAGGTAATTAAAACAAGTTTGAATATCACTAGAAACACCACCTTTGTTTATTTTAAATAGGCTAAATTTGGGTAATTAAAACAAGTTTGAAAATCACTAGAAACACCACCCCAAAATCATTTTATTTCCAGCTATACAAGATAATATTGAACAAAATTATGAGCGCTTCCATTTAAATTGACCATACATAAAATAAAAAATAAGTTTATGCTTTTAAAAGCTATATCCATCATTAAATATAAGATATGACAAGGATGACTCATAATTTTAAAGGTTATATCCATCACCAACTATAAGATAAGAGTTTAATGAGATGAGAAAAAGTTTTTTCTTGATATAACATGTAAACACCATATTACTTATAGCTCATGCATATTGTATCTTATTGTGCATATGTTAATTGTATAAATTCAATCTCAGTAAATTTTTACATTTTAATTGTCAAATATGTAGAAGTTACATTACACTAGCTTAAATCCACACATAAATAAAATATCAGAAATATGGCAGGGGAGTGAGTAAGAATTTTCAAACTATCTTAAGGGGAATGAGTAAGCATTTGCACACTGTTTTAAAATTTCCCCTTCATTGGTGAAGAACTAATTCAATGTTATTTTTGGTGGAGTATTAAGTTATTAACCAAAGATAAAAAAAAAAAAAAATGTTTGTCTCTTAAATGACTGAAAAAGGATATTTAGAATGTTATATAGAAGTTACGTTTCACATAGCTATATCTACCCTAATGTAACTATAATATTACAACTCCATTTTTTATATAGAAGTTATATTTCATGTAGCTATAGAAGTTGCATTTATGTGTTTTAGATAGAAGTTACATTTTACATAACTATATCTACCTTGACATAACTATTATATTCCAATTCCATTTTTTTTTCACACTTTTCAACATTTTAAAGATTTGTCTATTTTAGTGTGATTATGGAGTTAAATAGTTGTTATTGTTTAAGACATCTCCTATTTCCAACATTTTGAATTCTTAAGTGGTATATTGGGTAGGTTTTTGTTACTACCATATATCATGTTTTAAGTACACAATGTTTTATAATTCACCCAATAAACTTTAGGAGCAACGGTCTTGAATTGCATGCATGTTTCCATTATACATCTAATATTTGCAACCTTTTCCACGTGAAGAACCGAATATCCCATGTTGAACATGAAGCAAGCACCTCAAAAATCAGGGAATATCAGTTATTCTATTTCCAAAGGGGGATAGATCCAGAGAAGGCAATGACAACTATCATAAATGGCTTTTGTCGGGTTGTATTTAATGAAATCCCATCAGAATTTGCTACTAAAGTAAATCAATTGATGAATTTGAAGCTTGAAGGTAGTGTTGAATAGGTGTTGCAAGGTATCTCTATAACACTATCTATCAACATGATTATAATTCCATGAGATGGGGTCTCAATAACACTATTTTCCAATGACGAGTGCTAGATGTAGATAGCTTTCTCATGTCCTACAGGTACATCGTATCATTATATTTCTATGAAATCTCGGAATGTGTTCAAAGTTTGTCTCAGATACGGAAATATGTATGTACTCTTGAATTTATCTATGTTTTAATAAGATCAAGAATAAAGTTGTCATTGTAAATAATTGGGATCTACCATGTATGTCTACTTTACTACATGGAATTCCTGATTTGTTAGATCCCAACTAGTTAGGGTTGAATTTATTTTTTTTGTGATGAGATTAAGAATAAAGTTGTTGTTTTAATCACTGAAATCTACCATATAAGATTTATTCACTACATGAAATTGTTTAATTGTTAGAGCCCAACTTATTAGGGTTATGAAGAGTCCTCTTTCATGACAATATTTATGAGTGCTCTATTCTTTCTTAGAGAATTACATATTACGGTGGAAAATAAATGAGATGCAGTGGAATGGTTTTTGTTTTAGAATGCGTGGAGGGAGTATAAAATCATTTTTAGTTGCATTCAAATATTTTGGAGCATCCACTAAAGTGCTTCATTTTCCTCCTAGTTAATTCCATTGCTACTATCCCAATGCTTCTAGAAGTCCTTCTCCAAAGTGATATTTTAATTATCTTGGAGGGAAATTGATTACTTGATTGGAACCCACATATTACAATTTTATTAGGAGCAAGGGATGAGAAAACTTCATATTCTTCAATATATTCTGCAAGTTAAAAGCATATCAAATGATTTCCTTTCTATTTAATTGATATGAAAATCACTCAAGCATTTGTTAGGATTTTGAGACCTTTTTCAATGATTTATTTATTTATTTTTTTGAAAGTTATGTCTTGAATTAAAGAAATTAAAGAAAAGACGAAACTGATGCAATGGAAGGATTTTATGTTTTAGCACCTAATAATGGCTTCCTAATGTGAAGGGCTTGGTATTTTCTTGACTCAAGATTAGTCGCATTTGACTTCCTAATGTTTCTTTTAATTTCATTTTTGTTGTGTTTATATTGCTATCCTTGAAGTTGGTGATCTAATGTGTGTGTAATAGTAAGTATTAAATACTAAGAACTCTCAAAGGTGATATTGATGGATGAATGACTTTAAATGTCGCTACTTGACACTTTAATTAGTATTACATGACCATGTAAATAAATTATTAATCAATATTAAAGGGAAGATGATTAACGTGCAGTGTTTCTTGGCTTGTCATATAAGTACTGCATTCCCCCCCCCCAATAATATATTTGAGGCTACTTTTTGGTTGTTACTTGTGGAGCTTCCCTTTGGCTTAGAAAAACATCGAGGATAAATGTCCACTGCATTGGCATTGGGCACCATCAAATAGGAATTCACCAAAAGCAGTAGAGGAAATGGGAGAAATTGGTACAATGAGCGGATAATTGCTACAGAAACATCGAGGCACCATAATTTCTTGTGTATTTAGATTCACTCGAAATTAACTAGTCACAAAAAGTACTTTTTTTTTTTTTTTTTTTTTTTTTTTTTTTTTTTTTTTTTTAATTCTGAAATATTTTCACGTATACATAAATAACTAAAATGCAATTTCAGACTAATTAGTGAAACTAATAATTATCTGATAGTCATAATTTATAATTAAATAGTATAATATGATTAATATTATAGGACAAAACTATAGGGTCTGATTGTGAGGGGAATTGTGACAATATATGTACACTTTTCATTGTATTAGACAATCATCTCTCAGAGTGTGATATCCATCCAAATAAATGTACTCCTAGAGGCCATTATGGTTTGAAATTTTTTCTTTCGGTGGGCAAGTGGTGATATATTTTCTTAGGCCTTAGTGTTCTACTTCCCTAAGGTTTTGACACTACTCATAGCTAGCACCTTCATTCAACCAAGTGAGGTACTCATCTTGGAAAGTTGAATCATTTTGTCTCCACAATCCAATATGATGTTGGATCAATCTCATGATCCTAAAAACATAGGTCATAATAGCGAGGAAATTTTACTATGGGCAAAATAATATCCAAACTTAAGGAACATGACTCTTTTAGAACAAGCAATAAGGATATTTTTACATGATCTTTTTTTTTTTCCATTTGTTTTCACAAGTTATCTATTGCTTGATATTTTTAACACATAACTTAGCTAGTATGATTATGCCTAAGGTTATGTTGAAGGTTGAATACTAAGTTCCTAAGGTGTTATTTTCTATGGTGACATTTTATTTGCTTTGTTTATACAGGTCATCTAGCCGCATAGTGGCCACTATCGAATGTCGAGGTATATTTCATATAAATATTTTATAGTCTACTTTATTTTATATTCAAATATTCATCGTCGTTCATGTCTTATATTATGCATTGTATCTTCTTTCATTTTCAGGAGAGGAACTCAATATTGACGGTAAGAAGAAAAAATTGCAGAAAGAGGAGAACAATGACACTGGAGCGACAAATGAAAAATGAGAGAGAGAAGAGAATCTATCTAATGATACTCTTAGAGCCAATATCTTGCATAATACACACTCATAGAGACTGATGGTCAAACCTTCAGAGTTGGTGAATTCACTTGCAATGCTTTGGCAACACAGTGATAATGCTTTGAAATGATGAAACAATATTTCATGTGTAAAGTGAGTCCAACCGATATTACATTGGAAACTCATATTTTAATACTTGATATTTTATATAATAGAATTTATATGGTTGAAATTATTTTTATTTGCACTTGATATTTTTTAGTCTTGTAATTAACATATGCAACCTTGTGTTATCATAATAGATAAGCATGCACATTGTGTGACATTTTTTTAAAATTTAGTCGCAAAATCATACTAATTGATTTATGTTGATTAATAATAAACACATAAAAACAATCTAAAACTACTAAATTAGTAGTTTATATTAATTAATTATGAACACGAACAAAATGAATATATTACTAAATTGGTCGTTTATAATGATTATGAATGAAATTAAATGAAATGAATAGAAACTACTAAACCAATGGTTTATATAATTAATATGAAAATACAAAAAAAAGAAGATAAATGACTATTGCAAATGATAATTTTTTTATTAAAATGATGACTAAATTTTGCATATATACAACTATTAGTAGCTAATTTATAATATCTTATAACATGACTAAAACTAAGTCATATTTCTTTGGTTGTTAATTGGTTTTAAATGATGACTAAAATTTGCATACATATGACTATTAGTAGCTAATTTACGGTATCTTATAACACAACCAACATTTTGGTCATATTTCTTTTGTCATTAATTGGTTTTCTCGAGGATTCGCATAGTAATATATTTTGTTGTATATTTGGTCATTAATTGCGTCAATTAATGACTAAACCAGTGAAAAATTAATGACTAAATATACTACTAGATGGTAAAATTGAGGAAACCAATTAATGACTAAGCTAAAAATGACTAGAAGTTGGTCGCGTTATAAGATACTGTAAATTAGTTACTATTGGTCACTGACTGAAAAATGGTCATTTATATGCAAATTTTTGTTGTTTTTTTAGTAACTAATTAGTCAATTTGTACTAGTGGGTTGAAGGAAGAAGATGGAGGTAGAAAAAGGTATAAATCTAGACTTGTGGTGAAGGGGTTTGCATAGAAAAATGGTATAGACTTTGATGAGATATTTTCTCCTATTGTTAAAATGACTTCAATCAGAACTATTTTGAGTCTAGTAGCAGTTGAAAATTTTCATCTTGAGCAGTTAAATGTAAAGAGAACCTTTCTCAACGGGGATTTGGAGGAAGAGATACATATGTAGCAGCCACAAGGATATGAGGTAAAAGGGAAGGAGAAACTAGTGTGTAGGTTGAAGAAGAGCTTGTATGGCTTAAAATAGGCTCCAAGGTAGTGGTATCTAAAATTTGACAGGTATACGTCTGAAGAAGGTTATACTAGATGTCACTCTGATCATTATGTTTATCTCAAAAGGAAAAATGATGGCAACTATATTATACTGTTATTGTATGTAGATGACATGCTTGTTGCAGGTTCTAACATGCAGGAAATAAATGTGCTCAAAAGAAAATTGGCGAAATCATTTGCAATGAAGGATTTGGGTGCTGCAAAACAAATCCTTGGTATGTGAATAGCTAGAGACATGAAGAATGAAAAATTAACATTGTCTCAGAGTGAGTACATAGAAAAGGTGTTGAAAATATTTAATATGCAAAATGAAAAACTAGTTAGTATACCTTTGGCTAGCCATTTCAAACTAAGTAAGGAGGTGTGTCCAAAGACTCAGGAAGAAATGGCTTATATGTCTAAAGTTCCATATGCATCAGTAGTTGGAATTTTAATGTATGCAATGGTCTGCATAAGGCCTGATATTACACATGTGGTGGTAATTGTAAGCAGGTACATGAATAATATAGGAAAATAACATTGGATGGCGGTGAAGTGGATTCTCAAGTATTTGAGAGGTACCACAAATCAAACATTATGCTTTGTTGATTCAAACATTTATCTACAGGGATATGTTGATGCAGATATGATAGGTGATAGAGATAACAGGAGGAGCACAATGGGGTATGTTTTTATTGTAGGTGGAATAATTGTCAATTGGGTTTCAAAACTGCGAAGTGTTGTTGCACTCTCAATAACGGAAGAAGAGTATGTTGCTGCTACACAGGCTACTAAAGAAATGATTTGGTGACAAAGGTTTTTGGATGAGTTGGGTAAGAAGTAGGAGTTGGGTAGGTTATACAGTGACAACCAGAGCGCCATACATCTTGTAAAGAACTCTGCATTTCATTCCAAGACTAAACATATACAGCCTAAGTACCATTTCATGCGATTAGTGTTGGAAGATGGAGAGTTGAAGCTGGAAAAGATACACACTAGCCAGAATCTTGCATATATGTTAATAAAAGTTGAAAATAGGGAGAAACTAGGATTTTGCTCAATTGAAATTGAAATTCAAGTATGATGATGAAGATGAGAAACATCCAAGTCCAAAGTGAATTCATTTTCTAGAAAATGAAGCAACAATGGAGTTGCTATAATTAGTCTCCAAGTGGGAGATTGTTGGGTGTGGAGCTTGATTATCTTCCTAATTCATAAGTATCGCTGCATTGGACCCCATTTCATAATGTGGCTGCAACGCCACTCGTAAAATTTGCACTACTAGGGGGCGACGGGAGGGGGGGGGGGGGGGGGGGCAACAACGATTATTTGGAGCCCCCCCGGGCGGGGGATCAGGGGAAACACCCCCAAAGCTAAAAATAGATGTAAAATTTCATTGTAAAGGTTGTAATTTCGTAGTCAATCTGGGTCATTCATTAGGCAGAGATATGATGGTAGAAGTTATGTTTAATTTATGGTTTTTTTCCCTAAAAGGAAACCCCTCACTATATATGAGGGAATTGTATTGTGTCTATGTAGATCTGTATTATGAGTGAGAAAGAGAGAGGATATTGTGTGAGAGGGAAGAGGGTATTACAGTGGATATGCTGTAGGTTGTATCTCTTCATTTTGCTAGATAATATAAAAGGAAGGACTAGTTGTTTCTCCATGGATGTAGCCCAAATTGGGTGAACCACATATATCTGTGTCTCTCTTGTTTTATGCATTTTTTGTGTTTATATTTCTGCAATATATTTTATGTGTTCCATTGCTCTGTAATATATAATTTTCTAACAATACTAAAAGACACTATTGACCATTGATAAAAAACACATATCTTAAAATTATTTGGTAGGTTATGCATTTTTAGAGTGTCTAACACCTCCACAAGATGTGATATATGCTCTCCCCATGTAGAAATATAAACTAATATATCCTTTAAGAATACTATAAAGAATTATTCTATAAAGTGACATGTTACTATGTAGATTAGTAGCCTAGGAAAGGTTTGGTCTAGGTGATGAACAACAAGCACACATGAGATATCCCCATTGTCACCTCATCATGATATCCTCTCACTTTAGGTCAAATCCTATAAAGCCACATGAAATATCACAATATTTAATTCTTTCACCAACAAGTTAGTAGACGAGTGCCTAGAAAACCTAAATATGATAAGATTATGATTTAATTTGTTGCAAATGGTAGATCTATTTCATGAACAAATAACACAAAAATACAAACCAACACTTGAAAATGAATGAATACCTCACCAAAATGTTATCTTTGATGTTCAAGAGTGAGGTATAGGTGCATATACCAAGTGAGATGATCCTCCATTTATTTTCTCTTGACTATATGAACGGAATATAGACTAGCTTGCTACTTTCTAGCACTTCCAACACCTGTAAAATGATTACAAAATTCAAAAAACAAAAGTTTGGATTTATTTTCAAGTAACTTGGGAGTGTGGAAACACACTAGGATATAGTATCCATGTGTGCTTAAGCTTGAGAAATAAAATATAAGTGAAATAACAACCTAACATAATATTTATGCAATTAAAAGTGATGCTACAACAATCTAAAGTATACTTTGCATATTTAATAGGGAACATCCCCCTAGAGTCAAGCTCAAGTTATCTCCAAATTAAAAATAAACACTTTTTTTATTAATTTACCTTGAAATAAAATAAATTATAAGTGAAGCTAGGGTTACAAGAGTTAGATCTGTACTCTTTCCTTCAAACCCTAATCCTAGGTCTTTGTAAATCCTTGAGGAATATGGTTGTAAGTTAATTCCATATTTGAGAATACCTTAAAAAACCATCAACAAAAAATGTTAGAAAAATTTAAACCATACACAAGTGGATTGACTTGTATTTCAGTTGTTAGATGGTGCTACAATGACATAAATCCTAAGATGTCATTCTCAGAAGATGAACATTTTTGGTATTTTTATCTTTTAGATTTTTCTAATTTTATAGATTAATACAAATAAATAAAAATACAAGAGCTTTAATTTTGTCAAAAATATAGTCGTTTGTTGGATTTAGGGCCAATGGTTCATCTCCATTCGGGATTAATGGGGTCAAAACAAATACCCCTCTTAAGTTGGTTATCCAATGTTTGTGGGTCAAGGCAAGAGGATGGAACCCTATAAGTTAAGTTAGGCTCATGTATAATCAAGATAAGTTATCATACAAAGCCAAAGTAGAAGGTATTCCTCCAAAGGGAAAGACTTCAAACACAATATTAATTATGGAATGAAATAAAATAAAAATCCTTATTAAGGAACATCTAGGGTATGTCCCAATAAGGTGATTCAATACTTACTTGACATTGAAGAAGGTGAAGTGAGATCTTGTTCCTATATGTCTCCCTCCGAGTGATAGAGTTTCCCTTTAAATGGATTGAGCTTAATAGTATTGAATTAGCACAATATTATCCTTATAATTATGGAGAATAACCAAGAAATATATTTCAAATTTGACACTAATGATTCATTATAATAGTACATTATGGCATAATGATCTAAACAATTCACAATAGTTTGACAGGAGAGGGAGATATTATATTTATAGACGAGGCTTCTAATAACTCTCCTCCTTTAGTTCCTTAGTTTATGCTAAGAAACTTCAAGAATTCTTGACTTGTCATCCACAAGATATTGGGAGACTAAGTCATTACATCAAAAATTCATCATTAAAATACTTAAAATCCTCAAAGGAGGGGTGGAATCCATAGAGAAGGAAGTCAAATTCCTTGAAGGAGGCATTGGTTTTCTTTACTTGGGCCAAATAGTTTACTTGATAATGGCTTGGGTTGATGCTTAAAATTATTCCCAGCTAAAGAAAGGTCTAAAATTCCCCTTATCTTGCTCAACATTCCATGTAAAGGTTCAACATTCAAATATTAGGTGGATGTTTCCTTGAATTTTCTTGAATTTCCTTTGACTTTGCTTCATTTGATGTGTTAAGGCTACCTTTCCTTACTTCTTGGTTTGATAAAAATAGCTTTTAGGATCGAATTTTGGATGCTTTGATTTATAATTGACTTGGCATGCCATGGAAATTGAAATATTCCTATTTCTTCCTTGGATAATGAGAAACATTACCTCATGGAGCTTGAAATCATTATTGATTGTGATACAACCATGCAAAAAAAGTAACATGCCCAAAGAGGTGTGAAAACATAAGATAGATGGTCCATGTGGGGAATACAAAGTAGGTGTGCGAAGATAATGATGAAATGGGTGTTTCCACTCTTACATAGTGCAATAACATTTATAGATACAATAATAATAAGTGTTCCTATATCCACATGTCCTAATAAATCCACCCCCTACCTCCTAATCCAACCCATGACATAATAATTCCAATCAAGACAAGGAGTCTCCACCCACCAAAGGGTATTCTGTGCAAGCACCATATATCTAGAACAAGTGAACATGAATACTAAGAGGATTGGTCATGATCATCAACCTGCGGGGGTTATGATAAAACTCATACTATTTGTTCCACATGGCCTATAGGGCCATAAAATTGCACATGTTTGGAATTACAAACGGTGATTTATTTAGTGAAAAAATGTAGGGCACCCCTACTATAAGGATGAATAATAGGACACAATACATCATTCATCAAATTCATAAATGTAGTTGGTCCATTACATATAGTAAAAGGAATTTCCATTAATTTATATATACCCTTTCTTGTCTTGAAGGAATTTTCCTAAGTATATAATTATTTAACTTGCACTAGGCGGTATCCTAATTTCAGATCTAACTTAGTGAAGTACTTGGAACACTACAACTTATCTAAAATATCATCAATTCTAGCTAAAGGGTACCTATTCTTGAAGGTGATCTTGTTCAAATTTATATAATTAATACATATTCAACAATTCCCATCTTTCTTGAGTATATGGTGATAGGAGACTTATAGGGTGAGGTGCTTGTTCAAATTACTTCCTACTCCAACAACTATTGCAATCATTTTTCACTTAATCTACTTACTAGGATGGATTATCTCTACAACCCAACATTTTGAAATTGGGATTTAAGAGAAAAATATATGTCATACTCCACTTCCTCGCAGGTGGTAATTGTTGGTGGAATTATATGTATTCTAATTCCAACATTTAATTATCAATCCAGGGTTGTAATACTTAGAGATGTAAGCACCGGAAATGCAGGATTAAAGCCTATTCTAGCCTATGCTAACAACTAACACTAGAAAGAACTAGTCACTCAAGATTATCACTTGTCACTGGACTATGGGACTCTGATGCTTATTAGGTTTTGAACCACAATATTTTATTAACAATGTTCATGTGGTTTTATATATGTAGCTTATTATGTCTTGAGACTTAAGCGGTTTTAATCCTATAGTGATGAAAACCCGCTAAGCACACCACAAAAAAAGTAAATTGTAGAAAAGTAAATGTTGGTAACTGTAAGAAAAAGCGTGCGAGGCAAGTAAAGAAAGCAAGTCAATAAACTACAAGAAATAAGTTAACAAACTATCAAAAATAAATGTTAAGTAGGCTTAGAGATATATTGCAGGTTCTTATTTGTTGTAGGAATCTTTTACCAAGTAGCTGCAAAGTTTCAATTAATTAAAGAATCCTGAACTGTAAATTACATATATTTTTAATACTTTGTTCTAGTACAGAACCTAGTACTGAATTAAGTACAGAAAGGCTGGAATTTGAAATTTTGAATAAGTACTTAATTAAGTGCGGAAATTCTGTAAATTGAAATTTGAGATATTAAAACGTGTTAAGAAACCAATTTAAATTTGTTTGACTCTTTAAGTCTAAGAAAACTCAATTTGAATTTGATCCTAAATCATTCTACTTAACATATTTGAAAATAAAGCAATGAATTTAATACTATGTGAAATACAAATCTAATGAAAAATTAAAAATAACATCAAATAAAATATGCAATCAAATGGAATTCACTTCTTAAACCTAAATAGAAGTACTAAACACTAAATTCAATGCACGAAAGTAAATAGATCTAATTTTTATCTAACATAAATTCATTGCAAAATAAAACTAAATTGCTAGATGTAAGACTAATCTACAAAACACATGAAACATAGCAATACTTACCCACACTAAGGGGCCCTTCCCAAGAGGTTAGTGCTGCTAAGAAAATCTCAGATCAAGCTAAGAAGATGTACCACAATTTAGCAACCATCAATACTTTATTCACTTCAAAAATCTCTGTTACAAATCAGCGCTCTAAATCTCTCCAAAAACTAGTCATTGATCTCCTCTATTACAATAATGAACAAACTCCTCTTACAATAATGAACAACGTTATTCCTCTGCCATTTGAGGGTTTATTTATACATAAAATCCATTGAGTAATGATAATATCCAATCCCCTAAACTTAGAAAACAAATTTACAATTTTAGAGGAAAATCTCATAATTCTAGTTTTTTTTGCAATTTCATACAAATTGGTGTTAAATAACTAACCATATCTTCTCTACCATGAGGTATCTTAGGGATCTATTTCTATTTAGCCTAACTGGTTATATTATCAACAATAACCTCTCTTGTATTTTCCTAATTCGATTTCATCGCCTCAGGATCATGCTCAAAAATAACTATTTAGATTTTTTGCCAATCTGGGTTTTGCAAAATTTTTATACAAAAATGCTTTGAAGAACCTGCTATAACTTTGCGACCGTATCGAATTTTGGGACATGATTTGTGATCCAAGTAAATCACTATATTTTTCACAAACCCATTCCTTGGATTATCGAAATTCACCACCATTTTCTCGAAAATTTGTTAGGATATTCCGACACATAGGAATAGTTTAAGTATAACTTGGTCTAGTATAGAGTTAGGTAAAGTGTGTTTCTTTACTATGTACATTTGTAACTTACAATCCGACGGTCACGATATGTAGTGATCCGATGGTTCACTCTCTCCTCGGTATTACTGACACTTGATCCGCGGCTTGACACCCGATTGGTCCATGAATTCTATTTAAAGCGCATGGAGGGTCATTTGTAGGTTAACCGTGCATGAGAGAATCTTATGTAAATTTTCATTCTTTTATTAATAAATTGGTTGTAGTGGCCACGTTGGCATAGGCCATGGACTGTTTCCCTCTTTGAGGGTTTTAACCACGTCAAAATACTGGTGTATTGATCTGTGATCTGTTTGTGAGCGGTGTCCTTTTGGTGTTCTGTCTGAGGAACTTACCCTGTAAATTCCTACATGGTATCAGAGCTATTTGAGGGTCACGTCAGTTGTTGATCCAAATCTAAAGCCGGTAGAACTGCATGCGACTGCCATCTCTTAGATCTGTTGTTTATGACTACTTTTGGGCCGAGAGGACTGCTCTGTTGTGTTGGGAGCATCTGTTCCAGTGAGAAACGCCTTTCGTTTCACGTGAAAAGGTTTCCGGTAGCCTTAGCTGCGTCATTTTTTAGATCTGGAGGTATACAATGTTTATTTGCAGTTTACTGTTATTTTCTCTCTGTTTATTTCAGTTTCGGTTTATTTAGCTCTTTTTATCACCGGATCTATACCTTTCATTTCTGTGTATGCTCTTTTCCCTGCGACTCTATGCGATCTGGGCAAATCAGAAACAGAAAGGAAGGATTTTTCTCATGCGTATGCTCTTTCCCCTGCACCTTAGTGTGATCTCGAAAAATCAGAAACATTGAGGAAAATATTTAGTTTCCAGGTAAAGCTAACTTTAATCCGTAAGGCTTGTTTTTTTGCATGTCTGTGTTGGGTTTTGTGTTTTTTTTTTTGTAGGGAGAAAAAGAGCTTTCTCAAGAAAGCACACAATCCAAAGCATCTGTGACTAAAAGAAAACAAAGCTCTCTCTCTCTCTCTCTCTCTCTCTCTCTTTGTATAGCTCACTTGGTTCAAAGCTAATTTAAGAGAGTAGAGGTCTT
>APFE031085017.1:74816-91814 GCA_000404065.3 Pinus taeda | reverse complement strand
CTTCTCCTATTGTGTCATAATTTTTAAATCCTTCAATCCTATCCCAAGTTGTTCTTAAGGGGGGATGTTAGGATATTCCGACACATAGGAATAGTTAAGTATAACTTGGTCTAGTATAGAGTTAGGTAAAGTGTGTTTCTTTACTATGTACATTGGTAACTTACAATCCGACGGTCACGATATGTAGTGATCCGACGGTTCATTCTCTCCTCGGTATTACCGACACTTGATCCGTGGCTTGACACCCGATTGGTCCATGAATTCTATTTAAAGTGCATGGAGGGTCATTTGTAGGTTAACTATGCATGAGAGAAGCTTATGTAAATTTTCATTCTTTTATTAATAAATTGCCTGTAGTGGCCACGTTGGCACAGGTCGTGGACTGTTTCCCTCTTTGAGGGTTTTAACCACGTCAAAATACTGGTGTATTTATCTGTGATGTGTTTGTGAGCAGTGTCCTTTTGGTGTTCTGTCTGAGGAACTTACCCTGTAAATTCCTACAAAATTGAGGTGGAACATGATAGTTTCACTATTACATATTTTTTGTTGTAACTTAAATCATGTGCTAGGATCCCATTTGTGAGATGATTATATTCCAAGGATTTTTCCAGAATATTAGGTCCATGTGGAACCTAATTTACCATGTTAGACAAAAAAAAGAACACATTTTATAATTTTGAATTTTTTCCCTCTTTAAGTACAGAACTAAGTGCCGAATTGTTGAACTGCCAAATTTTCATTAAGCTTTCCGTATTCAAAAATTATTCTTGGCCACATAACCAAATTAATAAACCTTCATTGATAAAAGAATTTTAAAATACATTTAATCATTAAAAAGATAAGAAATCCATCATAATTAACCACAGGGTAGAAGAGGTTCATCTAGTGGAAGTTCATGGTATAATGCTATGAAAAGTATCTTAAATGTGGGAATATGGCTCATGAATAGAGTCTTTATATATTGAATGATATGACATATTCAGATCCCAACATCTCCCCCATGCCTAAGGGTTTGCATGCCCTCATGCAAACAAAATCATCACCTATGACATTGTTTCTTAGTGCAGGTTATTAAAGCTAAACTGTCATACCATCATAGACTTGATATGTTTCACAACAAGGTAGAAAAAATTGAGGACAAACAAAATATGGACTAGGAAGGATTGGTGGATGATATAAGGCAAGGATGAGGATAAGGGCTGGAAACTTTTTAAGACCGTTATTCAATTTGTGGTTTGTTTCTTAGATAAACAACAATGACTTCATCCTCTTATTAAGATCATTCAGATGATGATTTTGTGAATGATTTATGATGTACAAGGAGAAGATACTATAGATATTTCTTTGTATTCATGTACCAAAATACTTTGATTTTCATTTGTATGGTCTTATTAGAATATGCATGGATGGATTTGGAAATGAGGGGTTTAATGGTGGTTTAGGAAAGGTGAAGATTTATGGAATAGGAAGTGGTTAATAATCAAGATTCCTTAAATTTTAATGAGTTAACGAGTTTTTAAACATGCTTTACCTCAAGTATAACTTTTGAATTTTGATTTGCACCACATGCACAATGTAATTTATATGAATATGAAGATGACACAAAATAAGGTTGAGAGTTTGAAATGATTTGGAAGAGTTGGACTTGATGAGTGCCAATTTGATATGCTAAAGGAAGCTAAACAAAATGAAATCACGATGTTGAAAAGGTCCCAAAAACCACTTCCCCCCATGCCTGAGTTTTCACATGTCCTCATGCAAATAAGGTGAGGTATTGAAGAAGTGAGAAGGGTTGCTGAGATGGCTCTAGTACGAAGGAAGCTGAAATTAAAAAAGAAAAAAAGAAAAAAAAGTCATCTCAAATTTATTAAAATGATGCTAAACTAACACCAAGCATAAAATAAATTTCAAATCACTCATTACATATGATTTAATCAATCTTTAACAATTTTATGCTCAAGAAAACAAAGTATTTTATAAATTGTTATAGACATATTTGGGCACTGTAAACCCAATCACATATGTCCATAAAGCAAGGGCTTCTAAACCCCTAAAAGTGTTGTTTAATACCCTAAAGGATCAAGGTCAACTGATTACATCATTTCCCAGAAGTTCTCCCTGAAAAACTGCTCAGAACTAGACCATACAGACTGCTCCATGTTGAGGGTGTGATGCATCTCACCTGCTACACACAAAGGGTGCGATGCATACTGAAAAGCCCTTCTGTAGGGTGCGATGAGCGAGAGCAGACAAATGGAAGAGGCAGTTTTCTAGGTGGAAACCCAAAGAATCTTCTACAAACTGCTCATATGACACTTGTCTCTCTAAATTCACCCAAGGATGAGTAAGAGATCGTGAAATCTCCAAGTGGAACCAAGAACTATTAGTGAAATGACATTAATCAAAATCCCAGAAGCTGACTCACCGCCCTACAAATATCTATATATGGATCCCCCATCCTAGAGATTTAGAGGTTGGAATTTTGTATTTTGTAAGGAAGTATTGTTGGTTTCTCTGTGAAGCATTGTATTGTTGGGTGATCTAGCTTTTCATGAGGTGAAGAGGGCTTTCATGCTGGGAGGATGGTGCTGGATCAGACAGTTGGGTTGTAATCCTCTCTTCTATTACTTCTATCAATAAAGCTATTTGAGTTTTCCTCCATATACTTGTATATTTCTGAATCTTGTATTTGTGTATGCATTTGTATGGTTAATGTACATCTGATTATACATTGTTTATGGTTATAGACCTCTATGCTTTGATGGTATTTTGCTGCTTTGACTCTACAGGTGTTCTTTGAAGTGGGACAAGTGAGAAAAAAGTGGCAAAAGCTCTATCAAGGGAGAGAGGAAACAAGCAAGGAGCCAAGCGGAAGACTAAGGTTGGTGCTCTCTGCTTCTCTCTCATCTATCTCTCATAAAGGAAAACACAAGTTACTTTGAATTGTTTGTTTCTAAGATAGCTAACTGTCTTAGTGGGACTAGCAGATCTGAGTAGACACTAGTTTTCTTGGAAACAAAAGGCGACTCCACTGGGACGTGAATAGTTTGTTTGTTGTTACCATTTTTTGCTTTATAAACTACAGATGGAGCTTGAAGTTAAGCTAGCTAGCCTTCAAACTACTTTTGCTATGCAACTGCAAAGAAGATCAATTCTGCTTCAGTCAATCTCCGGGTTGGTCTATGAACTGAACATCTGACTTGCAAACATCCTAAGTGCCCTGGTGGTAGCTCAAATAACCTCATTAGATCAGCCCCCATACTTTGTGTTTACTGCCTATCATAAGCTCAATCTAAATTCTTGAACTTAGCTGCAAACTGTGGGTGAAAATCAAGCTCAGTCTTGTCCTTGGACCATCGCACTGTCTCTCATTGGCAGTCTACATGCATCGCACCTCCCATGTGTTGCAGGTGAGATGCATCCCTGTTTCCCTTAAGGACAGGTGTGATGATTGAATGAGACTATTTATGTCTCCAGATTTTGGTTTTTCTTCATTGGTTTCAGCTCTATTCAGTAGTTTTGTTGTCTATGATCAGTATATCGCTGTTGAAACTTTCTTCCTTTACATTATTCAGCCTCCATTGATAAGGAATTGTGAATGTTTTTATGTGTTTTTCATCATTTACAGTCCTCCTTTGCAAATAGTAGCTTAATCGAGTTGCGTCTTTTGATTCGAAAGTGTCACAACTGTCGTTTTTAGTAAAGAAAAAGAGTGTCATAAAGTATTCCTCTTTTAGATAGTTGATTACACTTTTGCCATTGTATTTGATTTGAATTATCAATTCTTTGAAGTATTGAAAATAGTTTTCCATTCGAAAGTGAAAGTGTCGTCTTAGTCTTCCTTTCGTTTTTGAAAAGAAATTGCTAAAGTGTCGCTTTGAAGAAAAGTAGTTCAGATCTGTACTTAGTTTTCCTTTTTGTCATTCTCACATTAAGGAAACTGAAAAACAAATACATGCATGTGCATTTGCATTTAGACTACATGTGGAAATTGATTTAGGAAAGTGCATTTAGTGTGTGCTCTCTGCTCTATGTTGAAATAATTTTACTCTTCTTTCCTTAGTAGCTAAGATTTTCATTGTTAAAGAAAATAAACGACTGTTTATCATCTTAGATTGCATATTTAGGAATTGTACATCTACATCACGCGGTGAACCTTGAAAGGCAAACTTCTTTAGAAAGATCAACTATAAAATAAACCTCAGTGAACATAAAAACGCTTTGGAACCTAATGCACAACATCTAGAAGTCTAGGCTAGAGACTTATCCTCGCATCGTAAACCCTGGCAACTATCGTTTTCATAGTAGGTTGGGTGATTCCTCCTCTTTGATACGAAAAGTGCTAGTATGGACTTGTGCTCCCACGTACCGTTGAGTATATATTGGGATACCATAATAGGTTGATATCCTTTATCCTTAGGAAGCCGTGTTTGCTGCCCTATCGATCGCAATGCACTGAACACAACATTTGGGAAGATTGACGGCCATACGTAAAGTCCTCAGTAATTTATCTATAATTTACCACTAGGTGTATATTGCAATTTTGTGATTGTTTTGGTAATCCCTCTGTCTAGACCTCTAGAGTAGTCACTTTCATTCCTTTTCAGACTCCTTTAAATAAAAGGTCCATTTGAGCACTTGTCACTTCAGGCTCATTAAAAGTCAAAGGCGACAAGAGTCATCTTTAGCTTTTTATCGATTCTTAAAAATTGAAAAAGCAAGTTGTGTCAAACCATCATAAAATTTATTTTATTCGGAATAACATCATTGTTCCCTCGTTGGTCTTAGGTTGAGAAAATGGAGTCCACCAATCAAGGATTTCCCCTTGGGGGGGATCCTAGTCCTTTCTCTTCTTGGGGAGATATTGGTGCTCCATACATGGCTACATTGTCCCTTCCAGGACTCACAATTGGCCTGCCAGTATGGCTATTCTCGACCTCTGTCATTCAAAAAATCATAATTCCTTAGCAATCAAATTAGCAACCAGATGATACTGAAGTGGCTCCCCCACCTTCTACTTCATTTGTTTCTCCCTCTCCTTCTTCCTCTTCACTTGGTGAAACTAGTAACACTAAAAACCAAGTAGCTGAAAAGAAGAAGAAGAAGCCAACAGTGAAAGGGGGAAACCATGCATCGTCTGGCGAAAATCCACACAATTCACCATCCAAACCCAAATCTCCATGTGTCATTTGTAAAGGAGACCACTATCATCGAGATTGTCCTTGCATCCCATGGATCTTGAGAGACTGGTCTCCCCACTTGCACAATCCAGTGTCTTCAACCTCTGTTGATCATGTTGAGAGTACACCATCAACTAGTGAAAATGAAGTCAATGGGAAAAAAGGAGGATCTAAGTTTCCTTGTAGGTTGTGTGAAGGCAATCATGCCCTCCGCTGTTGTCCTTTCCTGGACAAAGCTAAAAGAGTCTTGGATAACCGTCCTGCTTCACCGCAGTGACTTCCACCTGGATACAAGAAACTCTTGCCAAGTCCATTGCTAGTTGAGAATTCAACTGACTTACCTCTGTTGTTGGTCGAAACACCTATCATTGAAGATAAACCCTCTAAGTCCACACCAGACCAAAGTCAATAGGTCGAGACGGCAGTCGACCCAGTATTGTCTTCAGAAGGTTCGCCTTCAGATGATACAGTCTCTAAAGAGAATGAGAATGGCACTGTTCAAATTCTTTTTGTTAACACAGAATCCGATGAACATGGGGGCAATCTACCCATTCCTCTACCACAGGAAGGAATTTACTCAATTCAAGAGATTCAATCCGCCATTTATTCAGTCCCTCCTCCAAGCAATCTAGTCGTTTCCTTTGATTGAAATCTACTAGCGAGACGCTGCCTGCCATGTAATGTACCATTCTGAATCATAGTACAAGCTTACAGAATGATCATGGTTGGTACTATCATAGATGAAGGGGCTTTCGTTAGTATCCTTTCCTCAACTACTTGGAAAGTGCTTGGTTTGCCATCGCTTCTGCCTGAGATTCGAAATCTGTCAGGCTTCAACAAAGGTACCAGTCGACCGTTAGGGATCCTTCCAAATTTTCCTATAACTTTGAGAAGGAAAACCATTCATCTAAATGTGATGGTATTGTTAGCACTCAAATCTACCTTAGGCTGAAATAAGGTAAAACTCAAGGCTACATCGAACCACGCTCAGCCTCGTAGCTAGCCCTACGAGGACAGGAGAGGGCTCTCTCCGGGTAAATCTCGGCAAAAGGTAATCGATGAGGCTCAAGATGACTAAATTGGTAATTAATTTTAGTCTAGGTATGAAGTACAAGGATTTTGAAGTTGATTTTTTTGGGGTTTTTGTTGAATTTAAGGGAAAGACAATTTTGGGTGCGGGGATGAGACACAGTTTTTGCAGAGGTCCGATTGGGGCAAGGAAGGCGATTGTCTTGATGCTTTAAAAGTGAAAGAGATGGATAGATCAGACTGGCAAGGAGATAAGGAGAGCAATAATCTTTCAATGATTCTCCTTAAACAGATGAAAACATGGAAAATCAAACAAACTTAAAGGCAGAGCATAGCAAATTATGGATTCTACCTTAACACTTCATTTGTTCAATTGCAGAAGATGAGAGAAGGAAAATGATACACATAACAACTTACAGATACTAAAAGAAGAACACCATCAACACATAAAGCCACATGAATCCCAAACAGTGCTGCAAAACCCTGGTCTTTCCTTTGCCAAAATTGCAGAAATACAATTTACAATATAGTCTAGGCTTTTCCCAAAAGTCCAACCCTGAAAATGACCTAGAAAATACATAATATAGGCAAGCCAACCCATTCCCTTGCCTCTAGGGGTCAAGATCATCATCCTAGGAGTTGTTTGAACTAATTCTAATCATGGAACTGAAATCTAGGCATCCAAAACAACTTGCCTCTAAAAGAAGGGAAACTGATCCATACATTAAATTTTTACTATTTTTTCAAATGGATCATCTAGAATAAGTAATAAGTGCCAAAGTTACATCATATACATCAAATTACATCAAGCTGGGTCAAAAATCACATCAAGAGGTGAAACTGGTCATAACTGGCTGAAATTATGAGCTGGAAAGATAAAATTTGACCAAAAATCCCTATGCGCCGCGCGCCTGAGCTCTATGCGCTGCGCGCCTTTCAGCCTGCTTTTGGGGAACTTCCTGACATCCAAATCAAGCTCACAATAGCTGGTTGGAAAGCCCTGGATTTCTTCTATCCATACCAAGTGGAATTTCCCAATTTGGAGCTCATTTGCCCCCTCAAAATGTCATTCTCCCAGAAGTACTTCCTGTTGGTGCAAAAGGTGGCAGAAAGGTGATTTTCATGGTGTTTTTGGCCCTTTTGATCATCCAGAACTTGATGAAATGCCTTGGCCATACTAGAGCATGCATAACTTACCATGAAAAATCCAAAACTATAAAGTTTTCCTCCAGAAAGTGTCCCAATCATAAGCGCGCGCATCGACGCGCTACACGTTGAGCTGAAAAACCTGTTTTGCAAGCCAAAAATTTCAAAATGACAAAAAATTCTTCGAAATTGATCAAATTCGGAGCAAAGACCCTCCATTATGTATTATGTCTAGCCAATGAAGCCTCGGCCAAAATTTGGAGTGGATCAGGCTTTTTTCGCCGTTTTAGTGCTCTGCTCAACCGCCTCTTTAGAATCTTCATTTTTGCTTTGCAAACATGCATACGAGCCCAATAATGAGTTTTCATATGACGAAGCATGTCTTTGCCTCTTTTTGCCTTTGCCAACAATTTCTCTAGATGAGTGTTAACATGGATGAGCATAGACTCTCGATCAATCGGTGTCATATCACCGGGCCTCTTTCGGGCCAATTCTTGATCCTCACGAATTTTCCGCAGCTCATAAAGTGTATGTTCATCCTCTAGCTGTTTGTTACGCTGCTCCAGGTAGTTTATCACCCACTTAGCCATCTGCAATTTCTTTCTCAAGCGATTCATTCTCAGCCTTTTTCTCTCGGATGATCTCCTTTAGCTTCGAGCTAGGAGAGCTCGCATCAACATAAATGATCGTGAAATCCATGTCCCGGCCTCCTGAAGGACCCTCATCATGCATAGGCCTCTTGCCCCTGTCCTGGATCTGTACCTATGCTAAAGAAGAAGGCGAGACCCCTTCCACATCATGTGGAGATAATACTCGCTCTGCTGATGGAGTCAATGAGACCCCTTCCACCTCGGGTGGAGATAGTACTCATTGTGTAGATGAAAATAAGACCCTGTGGCCTCGCTGGTATGTCACATACGATGGAGCACTTATATGCTCGGTCTCAAGAATGTCTGGCTGGTGTGAAGGCTCTCCCTCATCATGAACTATCTCGGGAAGCGGCTGTGGTGCTGTGAAGAAGTCAAGGGAGATGAAATCCTCCCAAGTAATGCCATGTTGTGTTAATTGATGTACCACTATGATTTTGATCAGCGCATAATGATATATACTTCTATGCTGCTGTGTTGGGGTATTCTTTTGTACTAGAACCACCATCCTCTCTATGTTGCGACACATGAAATATGGAATGTTCATCATACGTACTCTCGTGAAATGCATCAACAAACGAACATGGTACGCATAGAGACGCGAGAATCTGCCCTCGCAACTAAAATACCGAATGATGAGTTTCATCAATGGTGCAAACTCATCCTTTAGGAATATGAAAGGAAAAACCGTGCTCAGGTTTCTCATATGCCTAGGTTTGATGTATGGCTCATAGTAGAATCTATCTAACTGCTGGTGTTTGTTCCATTCCTCTCCTACATTTGGTATCATGGTGGCCTGAGCAATAGTCTCTGGTGACAAAGTGAAATTTATTCCGGCGAGGTTTACACGACCATCATGTAAATGTAGAACAAATAAACGAACTAGTTCATGATGATGTTGGGTTTGTGAGATCATCTCACAGTATTGTAAACATGACCGATGCTGAAAACAATCCATTGCAAGCGGGCAAGCCTGCAATTGAGCCAAGGAAGTAGGCTCCTCCCTGACATGCTGACCACTTTTTCCACTTTTGTGAGGCCCCCGTGGCACGTTACCCTCAGCTGTAGAATCACTGTCATACTCCTGCTCATAAACTGAATCTATCTTTGACATGATTTTGAAAACAAGATGTTTGGAATATGTATGCTGATATATAAATTGCTCTGAATGAAACTGTGTGTGCAATTGAATGTAAACTGCTTTTTTGCTCTAACAATGTTGTGACCAAGGGGAAAAACAAATGCAAAAGGGAATATTAGGAAAGGGAAAACATTAGGGAATTAGGGACTTTGAAATGAAATGTAATTGGGTAAGGAAGGGAAAATGTATACATATGGAAACAGGGTTTAAGATTAGGGGGATATTGTACAGTTTGTAAGGAGTTTTCATAGAGGTAAGGATTAGGGGTTTAGGGATCATATGATAGAATTATGAGGGGATTAATGAGGAAGTTTTATGAGTTACTTTGGGAATGGGGGATAGCGGGAAGTGAGGAAAAGAGTAGACCTTGGTGACAACACTATTTTCAAAACCCTAAGCAATGTTTCTTATTTGGCAAAAGGGAGGTTTTTCAAAGTCTTGTTTCAATGAGCATGAGCCATGAACCCACCACATTCACCATCAAAAACTAAGCAAAAGAAATGGAGGTGAGCCTACCTGGCAATTTGATGTGAAGATTGGGTGATTTGATGAGTTTTCAAACCAATTTCAGGCTCCCCACTGTGTGCACCGCGCTCATCACCCAGTGCGTCGCGCGCTCCCTATGCACCGTGCGCGTGTAAATTTACACTGGCTAATGAAGCCCAGTGTGCCGCGTGAACCCAATGCGTCGCTTGCCTTGCTGTATGGGTCGCACCCCTCCTCAAGCTTGTCAATCTGCCCTTCAAACGCGTCTTCTGCCCTCCACTTCACAAATTCAACTTTTGCCTTGAGAAATGGTGGAAATGAATGATCTTCCATGATTTATAGGTGAAGAAAATATCCCACCAAGTCAGATTTTATTTTAATAACCCACTTTCATAATGTTTGGCATTTTGGCACTTTCAGGATTAATAGACTTTTGCTTTTTGGTCTCCCTTTTAAATTTGGATGAAATAATGATTTTCTTTGATATTTTTTGCAGGGATAACTGTGATATGATTTGGAAAAGGAGACCAGGGTTGCACCTGGACAATTCAAGAACTGCAATTTTTGAAAATTTATTACAAAAATGAAATGTCGACTTATCTTCAAAACAGAGTTTTGAAGAGAAGTCATAATCTTTCCGTATAACGATAAAAATATTTGAGATAACAACCTATCGAGGACCTCCCTCTGGCCTGTTGGCTTTATTAGACTTTACAAAAACCAAATTGACTTAACCCTAGACCTAATGACCGAGAACACTTGTCATGACCTAGAAGTTGAACCAGGGCTACAAATGATTGTTTCAAGACTTTGATTTACTATACATGGACCTGAGCCAGTAGTGCCAAGCATGAGGGGAATGAGTAACAAAAACCTTTCCGTCAGATTTATGGCATGCTCCTAATGAGTGCAAATGATCGAAATTGATGGGACACCTAAACATGAAGTGCAAAAAAGAGTTTTGATCTCTGACGGAGGGATAACCAGACCGACTCTAACAAGTAGTCCAAGGGCCATTATATTACAATCTACTCTTTGGACATGACTACATTTATAGCATGGGAGCTATTGTTTCCTCACTCTTCTGGGTGATGTGTTTCCTGTATGAAGGTAGAATGGTCCAACTCGTTGACCAGCCTTCATTCCCTGGTTCAAACACAGCTACTAGTCAAATGCCATCCCTAAATGGTCTCTTTGCACAAGGAATGTCTCATCAACCCCCAGTCCGTCCACCTAATGACCACGAGTGATTCGGTGAATGTGACTAAACCTAGAGGGCATGCGCCTTGGTCTGCTTCGGCAAGGAAAACCCGAGATAAAAGATAGGTTTCCTTGTAGGATATATGACTAGTCTGACACATCCATCAATTTAGGATATGGGATCAGTCTGGAATAGGATTTCCTTGTCAAAGGTTATGTGATTGGCAGTGAATCCACACCTTTCACCTTTGTCTATTTTGATGGATAGAGCCAAGGAAGTGTTTTGTTTGCAACGTGGATGAAACAACCTTGCTTTAATGCAAGAACTTCCGTATGGTAACCTGGAAACTCTCATTTATTTTGTATAGGGGCATGCAAACCTTTTTTACGCAAGTGAAAAGTGACCAGCGTAACTCTAACCCCATAGTATTTTACTAACTTCAATTTCTTAGGTGAGGTTATTGGTTTGATCCACCATTCACCTTTACTGGGACCAGTAACGATGGTAAAGCAAAGGAAAAGTTTTGTACAAAAATATCCTACCTAATTCAGTAGTTCATTAACCCTTAGGATAGTAGTTGGTCGTTTCTAACTTGCATACAAAAGACTCTGGAGAAAAGTTTTGCATGGGGAAAGCTCCCTAAAAAATGAACCTACTAATGAGAGACATCCTTAAAAGACGACTGCCATGAGCATGTTTCTGTGAAGTTCAGGCTTGTTAAAAATTAAACCTAGCTATGAGCATATGTTCCCCCAGAGTTCAAGCTCATTAAAAAATGAACCCAGCTTTGGTGAATAACCTTTGTGATCGCATTTCTATCAACTTTTGAGCCTTGGTCGTGTTCTTACCATCACCTCCACTTTTTAGCCGATCATACGCCTCCACTTGATTGTTTACCCTTTTGAGGAACAGTTGCGACAAGTGATTCTGTTAGCCCCCTTCTTTACACTGCCATGATTGAAAAGTTCCAAATTTACCATTAACTAGCTGCTACCCGAAAACATCACTCGTTCCTCAAAAGCGAGTCTCTTTTAAGCTCTTTTTAGACTCGTAAAATATGAAAAGATTGTCAAGAAATTTGCCTCTCCATCTTGTTAAAGTGATTGGAAGTGCCATCCCTCCTCTATATTTTAATATTTTTGGACCCGAGGGATCATTACACAAAAATATCAAGCGCTTGTCATTTTCGA
Organism: Pinus taeda; assembly: GCA_000404065.3. NCBI lineage: Eukaryota > Viridiplantae > Streptophyta > Pinopsida > Pinales > Pinaceae > Pinus > Pinus taeda. The sequence continues at coordinate 79,794 of APFE031085017.1, read as the reverse complement.
CTCGCTAAAGTGATTGGAAAATTCATCCCTTTCATATTATTTTATACTTTTTCAGACTTAAGGGATTATACTACGAAAAAGGACTACTAGAGTTTCCTTTTTGTCTCTTTTCAGACTCTCTAAAACTGAAAAGGACCGAGTTATCTTTGTCATTAAACTCGTTAAAGCAATAGCGACAAACTTGTCCATACGGACAAGAGCGAGTTTCACTGTCTCTAGGCTCCCTAAAACATAGCGACAGGTTTTCCCGAAGGGAAAATTATAGAACAAGCATATGTTATCCTCCTCAAGCTTAATAAAAATAAAGAGGTATTGGTCAGCAATGACTGGGGAAAAAGGGGAAGAAAACTTGAAGAACTTCATTGGTAGCAAGTCGCTCCTGAACATGACACTTTCACTCCATCACCATGATTGAGTTGGGTTGGGTTATTCCGTTCACTGGTCATATCACCATTGGTCCTCCGTGCCATCCATTTTTGGGGTTAACGCTATCAATCCATTTCAATGTCGCTGATATGTTCAAGAGAAGTCGCTCAGAGAATTCACCAACCCAGCTAACGCCTCATTCGCTGCAATACCTTCACGCTCCATTCTTTCATGACCGCCACCCTGAACCTTGTATCATCATATCATTTTCACCTCCACAAATCATTTTCTCCGTTTCATGTCGTAGATGTGGGATTCATTAAGGCCCTCCTATGACTGGTCACTTCTTGTCGACATCAGCTCATTATACAAGAAGTTGACTTAGGAACAACCCTTTCAGTACTTTGAAGCTTGCATGCCTCAATGGCAAGTTTCGCACTTCCGACGATAGGTTTACATCAATGGCCTTCGACCAAAAGATTTCACGTGATGTTCGACATCGACTCATGTATTCACACCATGTGAATTGTACCACAATACCTTGAGGGTCATTATCATTATCGGTGATTCCTCTCATGCCTGTTAACAACTTACATCATTGGCTGGTAATCAGGCAATGTCTTTCCATGTTCGACTTCAAAACATCTTTTCACATGGATCGACTTGTACTTTGGCTCTACCAGAATCATCAATCTGCCACATAGACAGTTGCCTGTCCTATGTACATGAAAATGGATTTATAAAGTTGAGCATGGGAATGCCTACCTCAGCTAGATCATGAAAATATTATGAAGATAATGTATTGTATTGTATCTTATTAAAGGTCACCTTCTAGTTCGAAAAACCTCAGATCCTCATGATAAAGCATTTCACCCGACATCAGAAGATTTATGACCTCATGCTTTAGGGGGCAACTGTTATAGACATATTTGGGCACTGCAACCCAAATCACATATGTCCATAAACCAAGGGCTTCTAAACCCCTAAAAGTGTTGTTTCATACCCTAAAGAATCAAGGTCAATTGATTACATCATTTCCCAAAAGTTCTCCCTGAAAAACTACTCAGAATTGGTCAAAACTGGACAACATAGATTGCTCCCTTCTAAGGGTGTGATGCATCTCACCTATTACACACAAAGGGTGCAATGCATATTGAAAATCCATTCTGTAGGGTGCGATGAGCAAGAGCAGACAAATGGTAGAGTCATTTTGCTAGGTGGAAACCCAAAGAATCTTCTAGAAACTGCTCATATGACACTTGCTTCTCTGAATTCACCCAGGGATGAGTAAGAGATGATGAAATCTCCAAGTGGAACCAAGAACTATCAGTGAAATGACACTATTCAAAATTCCAGAAGCTGACTTACCCCCTGCAAATATCTATATATGGATCCCTCATCCTAGAGATCTATAGGCTGGAATTTTGTATTTTGTAAGGAAGTGCTGTTGGTTTCTCTGTGAAGCATTGTGTTGTTGGGTGATCTAGCTTTTCATGAGGTGAAGAGGGCTTTCATGCTGGGAGGATGGTGCTGGATCAAACATTTGGGTTGTAATCCTCTCTTCTACTACTTCTATCAATAAAGCTATTTGAGTTTTCCTACATATACTTGTATATTTCTGAATCTTGTATTTGTGTATGCATTTGTATGGTTAATGTACATATAATTCTACATTGTTTATGGTTATAGATCTCTATGATTTGATGGTATTTTGTTGTTTTGACTCTACAGGTGTTCTTTGAAGTGGGACAAGTGAGAAAAAAGTGGCGAAAGCTCTATCAAGGGAGAGAGGAAACAAGCAAGGAGCCAAGCGAAAGACTAAGGTTGGTGCTCTTTGCTTCACTCTCATCTATCTCTCATAAAGGAAAACACAAGTTACCTTGAATTGTTTGTTTCTAAGATAGCTACCGGTCTTAGTGGGACTAGCAGATTTGAGTAGACACTAGTTTTCCTGTAAACATAAATTTAAGGGGCTCTCTTTCTTTGTAGGTAGAAGGTTTTTATGACCACAACAAATGATGAACCAATGAAAAATTAGTTATTACTAACCAAATCCCAAAGTCTTATAGTTATCCAAGTGTTACATATAAGTTGTGTAGTTGAGTTTCATTAATTCTCTATGGGCATAGGTCCCACTTCTAAGACAATTAGATCTTAGATATAGTATGAAAAACTAATGATAGAGGACTCAAGGTTACCTTAAGGTGATTCTTTAACAACAATTTTATGGAGTCCATTTTTACCCTTGACTTCATGCATGCATGATTTTTTATTATAACACTATATAGTAACCATCATACATGTAGACAAAAATCCTTGGCTTGGCTGACACTCTTTAGGCAGGATGCCCCATTTCCCGCAAACGTCCATAGCCCTAATGGGTTTGCCTTGTGGTATCATAGGTATGTACCCATTTCTGGAAGGCGTCCATAGCCTCGACGAGTTAACCTCTTAAACCTATTTTACACTTTAGGCTCTAGTCCCATGTTTGCTACCATTTTAATTTTAGATTTTGGTCATTCTTTTGCAATTGATAGATGGGGGAGCAACTTCAGAAAGCCCCTTAAAGGCATATGATGATACCTTTCAGAGTGACTTATATTACCTGCATAATATCTTGGACGCATTATCTGGATCTTTGGGGGAGGCCCCCAAGATCTAAAAATTTAAATGTATCTTGTGGGGGAAACCCTTAAGATCTGAAAAATTAAATGCCAGAAGAAAATAGGAGAACACACATTAAACAAAACCAACGAGAATTTTTTTATTAAAATAGCGAATAACTGTAAAAGTACATTATGGTGGAAAATATGTCTTTTTACAAAATGTGACTTGTTAATTATAGCATTTTTTGGTTACATCTACACATAGTATTCATCCACCCATGGAATTTACCCATGGTATCCATCCACCTATGGAATTTACCCATGGTATTGTAAGTGGCACCCACCCATAGTATTCATTCACCCATGGTATTTTCCATGTTATTATATGTGACTTCAACCCATGGTATTCATTCACCCGTGGTATTTAACCATCTATGGAATTTACCTGTGGTATTGTAACCAAAAAGTGCTATAAGCAACAAGTCACATTTTGTAAAAGGACATATCGTCCACCACAATGTAGCTTTTACAATTATTCACTATTTTAATAAAAAGTTTCTTGGTGGTTTTGTTTAATGTGTGTAGTCCTATTTTCTTTTGGCATTTAATTTTTCAGATCTTAGGGGTCTCCCCCCCAAGATACATTTCAATTTTTTTTATATCTTGGGGGCCTCCCCACAAGATCTAAAAAACTGAAATGTATCCTGGGGGGAGGCCTCTAAGATTTGAAAAATTAAATGCCAAAATAAAACAACATAACACACACTGAATAAAATATGCATGTTGGCTTATTGGGCCCTGACCCAGGTTTGGAAGAGTTATTTAGCCAAACAAATCCTGCAGCTACCGACCCTTTTAGCAATAGCCCGTGGAGCGTGGATTGAGGTCTCACCCGAGGTAGCAGGGGAGGGTGTTGGAACCAGGTTTCTACACCCTTGGGATGTCGTGATGGGGTCTGGAGAAGTCACGCGCCATTCTATGGCCTCACGCTACTCATCTTCTGCATAGATCCAGAACAAGGCAATTCCTTAATACTTATTATGAATGAGCTATTATAGATCAGATCAACTTTTTATGGTCTTTAAGCAAACATTAGAGATAACTAGTTCGCGAACCCAGGAAAGTTATAAATTTGCATAAACTCATAACATAAGCATGAACACATAGATCAAACAGATATATCAACCATAAATTAACCAGATCCACAATATTTCAAATTCAACATAGTATTTCAGAACCAACTTATCTTTATTCAACTCTTTTGCCAATACATCCAGATATAGCTCGTGCACTCAGCTGCAGGGGTCCACGCACATAGTTGCGTACTCTACTAGGCCTCCGTGCACACAACTACAGGGCCTCTATCTACCCACGAATTGGACTTACAAACACTTCAAGGTTTCTTTCTTCAAAAACCCATTGCATTCCAGATCCAAAATTACATACCAAAAGCTGACTTCTATCCATAGAGCCTTGCTCTATTTATACATTGCCATGGTCCACGGACCATGGGCAGGCCGACTCACTTCCTATTATTTTACATTATTTTTAGGCAAACAACCCTTTGACTTGACTCATTTACAATTCACACTCCGTTCACTTCGTGTTATAGACATATTTGGGCACTGCAACCCCAATCACATATGTCCATAAACCAAGGGCTTCTGAGTCCCTAAAAGTGTTGTTTCAGGCCCTAAAGGAACAAGGTCAGCTGATTACATCATCTCCCAGAAATTCTCCATAGAAAACTGCTCAAAACTGGACCATACAGACTGCTCAGTGCAGAGGGTGCGATGCATCTCACCTACTCAGTGCAAAAAGTGCGATGCATACTGAGAAACCCTTCTGTAGGGTGCGATGGGCGAGAGTAGACAAATGGCAGAGACATTTTGCAAGGTGGATGATCATGGAATCTTCCAGAAACTTCTCCTGTGACACTTGCCTCTCTGAATTCGCCCAGGGATGAGTAAGAGATGATGAAATCTCCAAGTGGAACCAAGAACTAT
>APFE031085017.1:14155-74796 GCA_000404065.3 Pinus taeda | reverse complement strand
TTGGTTTCCTGATGGAAGATCATAGTGTTGGGTGATCTAAGCTTTTCATGAGGTGAAGAAGGGCTTTCATGCTGGGAGGATGACGCTGGGTCAGATCAATGGGTTGTAATCCTCTCTTCTAATATTTATATCAATAAAGCTATTCAAGTTTTCCTCCACATTCTTGTATGTTTGATAGTATATATGAATTTGTGTGGTCAATATATATCTGGTACTATATTGTTTATGATTGTAGATCTCTGCAATTTGAAGGTATTATGCTGCTTTGACTTTACAGGTACTCTTTGAAGCGGAGTAGCCAAGGAAGGAGCGGAAAAGATCTATCAGAGAGGAGAAGGAACAAGCAAGGAACCAAGCAAAAGATTGAGGTTGGTATTCTTTGCTCCTCTCCTATCTACTTCTTGTAAAGGAAAACAAAAGTAACTTTAATCTGTTTGTTTCTAAGATAGCTACCTGTCTTAGTGGGACTAGAAGCTCTGCATAGACACTAGATTTCCCGATAACAAAATGGTGACTCCACTAGGGAGTGAATAGCTTGTTTTCTTGTCTATATTTGTTTTCTTTATAAACTTATAGATAGAGCCTGAAGTCAGGCCAGCTAGCCTTCGAACTGCATTTTCTATGCAAGTGCAAAGTAGATCAATGCTGCTTCAGTCTATCTTCGGGTTTTGTTTATAAAATGAAAAATTGATTTGAAAACATCTTAATTTCCCTGGTGGTGGCTCCAGTAGCCTCATTGGATCAGCCACTGTGATTTGTATTTACTAACTATCATTGACTCAACCTAAATCCCTAAACTGAGCTGCAAACTGTGACCAAGAACCCAGTTGAAGTCTCGTCCCTGGACCATCGTACCTTCTCCTCTTGGGAATCTGGATGCATCGCACCTCTCATGTGCAGTAGGTGAGATGCATCACTCTTTCCCTGTGTTATAGGTGCGATGATCAGATAAGACCTCTTATGCTTCTAGATTTTGGTTTTTTGTTCACTCTCTTTAGCTTTATTCAGGAGTTTTGCTGTCTATGATCAGTATACCACTGAGGAAACTCCCTTCCTTTGCATGATTCAGCCTCCATAGTACAAAGAACTGTAAATGTTTATGTATTGTTCGCCATTTATGGTTCTCTTTTACAAATAAGTAGCATAATAAAGCTATTGTCTTTTGATTTGGATGTGTCGCAAGTGTCGCTTTCAGTCAAAGAAAAGAATTCTACTGTTCTTGATGATTGATTACATTGTTACTCTTGTATTTGATTTGAATTAATAGTCTTTCAAGTGTTGAAAGCAGTTTTCAATTCAAAATCGCAAAGTGTCGTCATTATATTCCTTTCGTCTTTTGAAAAGAAAATCATTAGTACTGTCGCTTGAAACGATTCAGATTTGTACTTAGCATTCTTTTTGTCATTCACACATTAATAAAGCAAAAACAAATACATCCATGTGCATTTTCATTTAGACTGCTTGTTGATTTTGATTTAGGACAGTGCATCTAGTGTGTGCTCTGTGCTCTATGTTGAAAGAATCTCATTTCTCTTTCCTTAGTAGCTAGGATTTTCATTGCAAAAAGAAGATTAAATGATTGTTTATCATCCTAGATTGCATTTTAGGAATTGTATATCTACATCACGTGGTGAACCTTAAAGACAAACTTCTTAAGAAAGATCAACTGCAAAATAAATTCAACGAACATAAAAATTCTTTGGAAGCTAATGCACAACATTTAGAAGTCTAGGCTAGAGACGTATTCCGGCATCGTAAAGCCTAGTAACTATTGCTTTCATCGTAGGTTGGGTGATTCCTCCTCTTTGAGATGACAAGTGCCAGTACAAACTTATGCTCCCATGTACCGTCGAGTATATATTAGGAGACCACAATAGGTTATATCCTTTATCCTTAGGAAGTCATGTTTGTCGCCCCATCAATTGTAATGCACTGAACACAGCATTTGGGAAGATTGACTACCGTATCATAAAAAGTATTCTTCAGTTTTGCAATTGGTTTGGTAATCCCTCTATCTAGATTTCCAGATTAGTCTCTTTCATTCCTTTTCAAACTTCTTAAAGGAAAAGGTCCATCCGAGCACTTGTCACTTCAGGCTCATTAAAAATCGAAGGCGACTAGAGTCATCTTTAGTTGTTTCTCGACTCTTAAAAATTGAAAAAGAAAGTTGTTTCAAAGCGTCTAAAATTTATTTTAATCAGAATAATGTCACTGTTCCCTCGTTGGTCTTAGGTTGAGAAAAATGGAGTCCACCAACCAAGGATTTCCCCTTGGGGGAAATCCTAGTCCTTTCTCCTCTTGGGGAGATGTTGGTGCACCTCATATGGCCACATTGTCTCTCCCAGGACTGACAATCAACTTTCCAATATGGCTCTTCTCGACCTTTGTCGTTCAAACTGCCCGGTTCCTAAGAAATCAAGTCAACAACTAGATGATGCTAGAGTTACACCCCAACCTTCTGCTTTGCTTGTTTCTCCCTCCCCTCCTTCCTATTCACTTGGTAAAGTTGGTAAAGCTAAAGACCAAGTAACTGAGAAGAAGAAGAAGGGGAAGGAGAAAGAGAAGAAAAATAAGGAGCCAAAGGCAAAAAGGGAAACCGTGTATCATCTATCGAAAATCCACACACTGCACCATCCAAACAAAAATCTCCATGTGTCATTTGCAAAGGCGACCACTATCATTGAGATTGTCCTTGCATCCCTCGGATCTTAAGGGATTGGTCTCCTCGTTTTCACAATCCAGTGTCATCAATCTCTGACGATCATGTTGAGAGTACACCGTCAACTAGTGAAAATGAAGTCTCTGGACAGAAAGGAAAATGTAAATTTCCTTGCAAACTATGTGAAGGCAATCATGTCATCCATGATTGTCCCTTCTTGGGTGAAGCTAAAAGAGTCTTGGATGACCATCTTGCTTCACCGCTATGGCTTCCTCCTGAGTACAAGAAATTCTTGCCGAGTCCATTGTTAGTTGAAAATCCGACTGACAAAACCTTGTGGTCAGTCGAAGCATCTATCATTGAAGATAAACCCTCTGAAACCATACAAGACGAAAGTCAAAAGGTTGAGACGACAGTCAACCTGGTCTTGTCTTCGGAAGGTCCATCTTCAAATGATACAGTCACCGAAGAGAATGAGAACGACACCATTCAAATTATTTTCGTAAACACAGACTCCGATGAACATGGGGGAAATCTACCCGTTCTTTTACCACAAGAAGGAAGTTTGTCAGGGTCATATCTGGCTATTTATTCGGTCCCACCTTCGAGCAACCTAGTCGTTTCCTTCGATTGGAATCTACTAGGCAGACCCCGTTTACTGTCTAATGTACCATTCTGAATCATTGTACAAGCTTACAGAATGGTCATGGTCGGTACCATCATAGATGAAGGGGCTTGTTGTGAGTATCCTTTCCTCAACTGCTTTGGAAGCGCTTGGTGCCATCGCTTTTCTTGAGATGTGAAATCTTACAGGGCTTCAACAAAGAAACCAGTCAACCGTTAGGGATCCTTCCAAGTTTTCCTATAACTTTGAGAGGGAAAACCGTATATCTGAACATAATGGTAGTCCAAGGACCTTTAGATTATAATCTGCTCCTCGGGCGTGACTATATTTATAGCATGGGAGCCATTGTCTCCTCACTCTTTCGAGTAATGTGTTTTCCGCATGAAGGCCGAGTGGTCCAGCTCGTAGACTAGCTTTCATTCCCCAGCTCACACATAGCTAATAGTCAAATACAATCCCTAACTGATCTTTTCACGCAAGGGATGTCTCATCAATCTCCATTTCGTCAGCCTGAAGAATGCGAGTAATTCGGTGGCCATGACTGAAACCCAAGGGGCATGCAGCCTGGTCTGCTTCGGGAGGAAAACTTCAGGTATAGGGTAGGTTTCCACGGAGGATATATGACTAGTCTGATACACCCATCCATTTAGGAAAATGGGATTAGACTGGAATAAGATGCCTCCTTCAGAAGGTAGGCCTTTCCCGACAGAGTGAATGTTTTGTCTGCAAATTGAAGGGTAACCTAGAAACTCTACTTCGCTATTCCTGGGGGCATGCAAACCTTTTTGTGTGCAAGTGAAAAGCAGCCAACGTAATGCTAACCCCATAGCTTTGTTGACTTCAACCGCTTAAGTTAGGTTATTGGTCGGATCGACCGTTCAGCTTTGCAGGGGCCGAATGGCACCAGCAAAGTAAAGGAAAAATTTTGCTACCTAACTTTAGTAGTTAATTAACCCCTAGGATAGTAGTTGGTTGTTCCTAGCTTACATGTGAAAGGGAGCAGAGAAAAGTTTCGAATGGTACAAGCTCCTTAAAAATTGAACATATCGATGAGACATCCTTATTATACGACTGGTACAAGCAGTTTTTATGTGAAGTTTAAGCTCGTTAAAAACTAAACCTAAGCAATGAGTAAATGTTCCCCCAAAGTTTAAGCTCATTAAAAAATGAACCAACCTCCGGTAAATAACCATTGCGAATACATTATCATCAGCTTTTTGAGCCCTGGTCGTGTTCTTACCATCACCTCCACTCTGTTTTAGTCGATCATATGCCTCCATTTGATTGTTTACCCTTTTGAGGAACAGTTGCGACGAGTGATATTGTTAGCCATCCTTGTGACATTGCCATGATTGGAAAATTTCAAACCTTACCTGGAATCAACAGCTACCCAAAAATATCACTCGTTCCTCAAAAAACAAGTCTCCTTTAAGCTGTTTTCATCTGACTCGTAAAATATGAAAAGATTGCCGAGAAATTGGCCTCTCCAACTTGTTAAAGCTACCAGGAGTGTTATCCCTCCTCTAGATTTTAATCTTTTTGGACCATTATTACACAAAAAGATCGAGAGCTTGTTTTGTTTTGCTCGTTAAAACTATCGAAAATTCATCCCTTTCAAATTATTTTATACTTTTTCGAGCTTAAGGGATTATATGACGAAAAAGGATTACTAGGGTTTCCTTTCCGTCCCTTTTCAAACTCTCTAAAATTGAAAAAGGATCGAGTTATCATTGTCGTTAAACTCGTTAAAACCAATAGCGACAAACTTGTCCATAGAGACGAAAACGAGTTTCACTATCGCTAGGCTCGTTAAAACATAGCGATGAGTTTGCCCGAAGGGCAAATTATAGAACAAGCATATGTTATCCTCCTCAAGCTTGACAAAAATAAAGAGGTACTGGTCAGCAATGACTGGGGAAAAATTAGGAAGAAAACTTGAAGAAACTTTATTGGTAGCAAAGTCGCTCTTGAATATGACACTTTCACTCCATGTTTGAGTCAGGTTGGGTTATTCCATTCACCGGTCATATTACCATTGGTCCATCGTACCATCCATCTTTGGGGTTAACGCTACCAATCCATTTCAGTGTCACCAATATGTTCAAGAGAAGTCTCTCAGAGAATTCACCTGTGTCTCATCTACTGCAATACATTCACGCTCCATTCTTTCATGACCGCCACTGTGAACCTTGTATCATCAGACCATTTTCACCTCCACAAAGTAATTTTCTCCGTTCCATGTCGTAGATGTGGGATTCATTAAGGCCCTCCTACGACGGGTCTCTTCTTGTCGACATCAGCTCATTATCCAACAAGTCGACCTAGGGACAACCCTTTCAGTACCTTGAAGCTTGCATTCCTCAATGGCAAGTTTCTCGCTTCCGACGACAAGTTTACATGAATGGCCTTCGACCGAGAGATTTTGCATGGTGTTCAATGCCAAGTCCCATTTCCACACCATGCGAATTGTATTGTAGTTCCTTGAGGGTCATCATCATTATCGGTGATTCCTCTCACACCTGTTAATAGCTTACATCATTGGTTGGTAATTAGTCGATGTCTTTCCATGTTCGACTCCAGAACATTTTTCACATGGATTGATCTGTACTTCGGGCGAAGATTAGACGAGTTTGAAGACCTCGGATCTAGTTTCATCCATCTGGGCTGCGATATATTCAGGAAAATAAAGACATCAAATGTACATCATTTCTTCACAGATGATCATCCGAATCAAAGGATGATGGCTCTATCAGAATCATCAGTCTGCCACACAAACGGTTGTCTGTCCTATGTACATGAAAATGAATTTATAAAGCTGAGCATGGGAATGCCCACCTTAGCTAGATCATGAAAATGTTATGAAGATAATGTATTGTATTGTATCTTATTACAGGTCGCCTTCCAGTTCGAAAAAACCTCGAACCGTCATGATAAAGCATTTCACCCGACATCACAAGATTTTCGACCTCATGCTTTAGGGGGAAACTGTTATAGACATATTTGGGCACTGCAACCCCAATCACATATGTCCATAAACCAATGGCTTCTAAGTCCCTAAAAGTGTTGTTTCATTCCCTAAAGGAACAAGGTCAGCTGATTACATCATCTCCCAGAATTTCTCCACAGAAAACTGCTTAGAACTGGTCAAAACTGGTCAAAACTGGACCATACAGACTACTCAATTCAAAGGGTGCGATGCATCTCACCTTCTCAGCGCAAAAAGTGTGATGCATACTGAAAAGCCCTTCTGTAGGGTACGATGGGCGAGAGGAGAAGGAACAAGCAAGGAACCAAGCGAAATATTGAGGTTGGTATTCTTTGCTCCTCTCCTATCTACTTCTCGTAAAGGAAAACGAAAGTAACTTTAATCTGTTTGTTTCTGAGGTAGCTATTCATCTTAATGGGATTAGCAGCTCTGCATAGACACTATATTTCCCGATAACACTTCATGGATTCCTTACCCTACCTTTCCCAAAATTGTGGGCTTTGAGCCCCAAAACTGTTATGCAGGCCCTCTGCTACCCAACAGTCCCCCAACACAATCATCGTGACTCATCCCGAGTCACTTGGCTGGTGTGGCAATCTTTGCGTGGAGGTTGGTCAACAATTTCTACGCATCGCTTGTGCTTGCAAAAAACTATGATGCTATCTTCTGTACCTGTTCTACGTGAGCCACTGATGCATCCGTATCATGTGCAGTTGCCTGTCCAGGATCAACTATTGCCTGCATGTGCGCTAACTTTCCTTCGATGGTTGTGGAGTCTGCGAATGCTTCATCCAGCCAAGGCTGGATGCATTTTTTAAGTACTGCCTCCTTTTGCCGCATGGCATCAAATTGTGCCTTGAGAGCCTGGGCCTCCTTCATTTTAGACAACCTTTGCGTGATAGTGACCATCTGCGCAGTCCCTCAGACTGTGTCATAAGCCTGCAGCAACTCACATGCTTCGGTTTCTACTTTTTGTATGGTTGGGTCTTCATGGAGGGAGGTGAGTGTTATCCGTGTTCGGATACTCCCCTCCATCAAGGTCCAAAAAACCTTGATGTCAGAAACCCTCGCTGCTTCCTTTGTAGCCTAGAGCGAAGTATACTGCATTGCTTCGGGTAGGCTATCTCAAATGTTGGGAAATTGGCTACCCTGTGGCAGTTCTCCTGCAACTAGAAGGATTGATAGTAGCGACCATGCATAATAAAATGTCTTACCTTTGTGTTGTGCTTCCTAATAATTTGTCAAAAATTTGTCACATAAGAATTGCGCCCAGTTAAACTAAACCCCTTCCACACATTGTTATGCAAGTGCAATGACAGGAGCTGGCACCTCATCTGCACGACATTTCCTCATTAGTTTACTGGCTAGTAACTGGGAGGCGATTCACACCCCTCGACCTTTAATGCTTTCTATTGCATACCCCCGCTTCTGCTTCTCCAACTTATATTTCGCCTTCATTGTTTCGGCGAGACCCACATTGCTACTTGTTCTGGCTATGTTTGTGGGGTCATTCCCTTTTACAGGCAAGTGGGTAATATGGTGTACTAAATCAACTATGATAGGAATCAACTCCTCAAACCAGAGATACCCATCATGTACTAGACATAGTAACTGCCGGATAACAAAGATGGTGATGGTTATGCAGTGATAGTGAGGTATCCACCTTAGATTAAGTAAATGTGCCTTCTCCACACCGAGTAAACACTTCTGTGGCAGTAATTTGTCTTCGGCCAATTCGGGGAACTTGTCACTGTTTGCAAGGTCCCAATCTTTGAACTTGATGCTCGGGACTCAACCCAACGACAACCCATCGAACCTTATCTCATCCAAAAGAAGCGGGGTCTGGAGCGTATTCTTTGTAGCGTCCAAGTCCTTCAGTATCTTGGCCATCCTGGTCCATGGGGAGATATATGGGGGTTGTGAAGGGATTTGGAAAGCATCCTCTTCATCCTCATCTTGTGCGTCAATCTGATCAATCAAATCTTGCAAATCTTCGTCGGCCTCCTCAGGTTCGGTGGTGATTACTTTTCCCTTCTCAGCTCTTGATAACTTATTGAACCTCAACGATATCTTGACTGGCCCCATCATCTACTTATTCTTCCGTGGTCATGGTGTGCGTGGGGACTTTGGGACTTCAGGGACCGTGACGGCTTCATCGAGATCCTCTTGGGTTGAGTATAGTTCTTCTGCGAACTGTGCTCGGGTTCTCGCCATGGTACTCATGGAATACCTGGTAGCCGAGTGTTTACTAGACATTACTGGTTCAAATATCAAATATCTCAGTGCTTTCCATAGGTTGTTAGAGGAACATGTAATTTTGAATGGATCCCTTCCCTCCACTTCCATTTTATTAACAGCATCTAGGTGGCATATCTTTTTGTATCTAGCTCAGAACGTTCATCTTAATGGCCCACCGCCCGCTCCTCCCTGACGTAACTCGACTTTCTTGTTAGGAATAGTAGTGTTAATGGTCACCTCTCGACCTTTCCATGCAATAGCGCCGTCCCTTAGGTGTAGCCACGATCTTGTGGACTGAATGACTTTGTACTGAACCTTTTTATTGCGCTAGCCTCCCGCAGACTCGTTTATAGTCTCGTGCCTTCTTTCAACTGCTTGGGGCACTGAGACTGTGCTTTCTACAGCTAGTCAGGTGGTTGTACCCTTGATGCAATTTCAGAACTTTCTTGCTAGCCCGGGCTGCAAGCACCTTTCAAATGTTTTTATAGCCATTATCCCTTCGTGCACCTTTATTTAAGGTGTATCCTTCGGTAGGTGCGGGCGTAGCCATGATAGTAGGGTTGCAACTCATTCTCGTTTTGTGGGATACCTAACTGGGCCTGATTCGCTTATGTGCAGACTCGTGTAGTCTCTGTGGGCGTCACTACCTTTCATCTTGCTGATTCCTTCCTCAACTAGCACGCTTTTCTTTCTTAGTTGTGCCCTTAGTTCTTTGATTTCGTGAGGCCTGCTGCTACCCTGCTTATTCTGGGCTCCCTCTTATTTAATTATTGACCTTGTCATCTATGCCTTCCTTCTATTATAGGTCCATCGAACCCATGGTATTCGTGACTTCCCAGTGGGTCGTTTTCTCGAGTGAACGCTGAGTGAACTTCCCCTTGTTCCCCTCTTGACATTGTTACAGAACATTGGCGAACTGGACTGCCTTCTAACCCTTGCGCGCACCTGCCTCTGACATCCACGCCACTTTCGCCGAATTTTTGGGCATGTACTCCATTCGTGAACAATTTTCGCACACGGTGTCTCCGCGGGGGCATCCGATGGCTTTTGTCTCAGATTTGTTGTTTCGCATTGGTCAACTGGTGCCTTTGCCTTCGTGGTATCCTCATCAGTTGGCCACTCCCTTGCTTCGATTGTTACATGACATAGCGATCTAACCATCATATTACAATTTAGTGTCATTAAATCATGCGATTGGTTCTGCCACCGCTCAATCTCTTCATCTGAGTCTGATGTGCAAGAACTGTCACGGCCCCATGAGATTCATTCATTTACTGTTAGATTTACTCGGTACTGAACTTGCATGGTGATCTAGTAAATACAATCCAGTTCGTCGTCACTGCCCTCGTCACGCACTGGGTCGGTATAACATGCTCCCTCAACTGGGTCCAACGAAACCACTACGCAGAGAGGTTTTTTTTCAAATATCATTTTTCGTTTCTTGAGGTTGATGACTCCATTCATATCCGTTTCCCAGTCTATCCCTAATAATGCAGGATATGGGTTACTGTCATCCACAATTTCTATGACCTCAAAGTCGAATAGTGTGCTTACACCGTCAATGTCTACTGTAACTCCTTGCAATCTTCCCATAAGAAAAAAATTCTATTGGTTCGCCATCCGTAGCTGGATAGGTGACCGTTGTAGTGCCAACCTACCCATGTGCTCCCAGGTTTGTTGAGGTAGGACATTCATGTTTGACCCCAAGTCCAGAACAACCTGATCCATCTCATAGTCCCCAATCTGGGTAGTCAACTGCATTTCCTGCCCAGTTCGCAACGCATGCTTGCCCAACTTCTGGACCATTCAAGGTTCATCTGATCGTGTGCACCTAGTTATTAACTCTTGCAATCCCTTCACCACTTTGGTATCCCGTAGTAGCTTCATGCATGTCTCTAAGAAGGTAGTTGTCATAGAAGTATCCCTCTCTGACTCTATTTGATCCTTGCTACCTGAAGTAGAAGCTTCCATGAAGTTCTTCTTTTCCTCCATAAATGTTTCCTTTGCACATTCCAAATCAAATTCCAGTTGTTTCGTGAGAGCCTTGCGAACCCATGCATCCTCCTCTGGTTGGTTTCCCCTTATCCTCTCCTGTGACCGTGCCACTTCTGAGCACCATGTTTATGTTGGGATCTTCTTTGCGTGGTTTGTGCTACCATTTTCTCATGAATCTGCGCTATCAATGTGGGGTAATCTATTAGTTCATGATCGAATTTCTCGTAGTAAGGGCACGATATTCTGGTCAGGTTCGTATAGTCCCGTGCGTAGTGTCCTGGTCCTCCGCAGTTATAACAGATTAGTTGCCCACGACCCCTTCCTAGCCCATTCCTCCTCATCCTCGTCCATGTCCCTGGAACCCATCGCATGCTATCACCGTGGCAAAGGGACCGCGTAATAGTTTTGGGGCTTGAAGCTCACAATTTTTGGGAAAGGTATGGTAAGGAATCCATGAAGTGCATGGAGTGTGAATTGCAAATGATTCAAGTCAAAGGGTTGTCCGCCCAAAAAACACGTAAATAATAGGAAGTGAGTTGGCCCGCCTATGGTCCGCAGACCATGGAAATGTATAAATAGAGCAAGGCTCTAGAGTTAGGAGTTAGTTTTTGGTATGTACTTTTGGATCTGGAATGTAATGGGTTTTTGAAGAAATAAATCTTTGAAGTGTCTATAAGTTCGAGTCAAGGGTGTTGGTGGGTAGATAGAGGCTTTGCAGCTGTGTGTGTAGAGGCCTGGTCGAGTCCGCAACTGTGTGCGTGGACCCCTGCAACTGAGTGCGCATGGAGGATCTGGATGTATTGGCGAAAGAGTTGAATAAAGATAAGTTGGTTCTGAAATACTATGTTGCATCTGAAATATTGTGGATCTGGTTAACCTATGGTTGATATATCTGTGTGATTTGTGTGCTTATGCTTATGTTATGATTTTATGAAAATTTATAGCTTTTCTGGGTGCGCGAACTAGTTATCTGTAGTAAATGTTTTCTTAAAGACTATAAAAAGTAGATCTGATCTATAATAGCTCATTAATAATAAGTATTAAGGAATTTCCTTGCTCCGGATCTACGCGGAAGCAGAGTAGCACGAGGCCATAGAATGATGTGTGACTCCTCCAAACTACATCATGACATCCCAAGGGTGCGAAAACCTGGTTCGAGCACCCTCCCCTGATACCTTGGGTGAGACATCAGTCTGTGCTCTACGGGCCATATGGAATCATGTGGCCATTTGATGAATCTTTTCAATGGTTGGAAGTTTGGCTAGGATAGCTACCTCTGGTACCTTACTGCAAGCTTCCATCACGGCCTATTCCACTTCCTGAATGTGTGTGATCAAGTCATCTAGCTGGAGACTTAACTGCTCCAGATTTGCCTTGTGCTCCATCAATGTTTGGAGGGCGCGGGCTTCCCTGTTTCAAAGCCCAGTGGTTACCCCATCCTGTAGTTGGTACAAGGTTTCTCTAGGAAGAGTGGCTAGATTCAACCCCCAAATTCACATGTCCCCCTCTACTTCTACTAAGACAGTGCCTACTAGAAACGCTAAGGTGTTCATTGTATTGGTGCGCACGATCTGCTCAGTTGTGGCTGTGTCCTCTATTAATTTTAGGATTACCCTGCCCGGGGGTCACACCTGTAACACCTGCAATTGCGCTCAGATATCCCCCAACATAGTTGTCTGCTCTGTGATCAGTTCCATCAATGCATTGGTAGGGACATTACTCTTCGGTTTGTTGCTGTCAATAAACTCTTTTTCCAAAGCTTTTGCAGTTTTTTACTTTTTGTGTGTGTGCAGTGATTCCTTGTTGCATGGTCGCTTGACTAGGGTTGATTCGGTAAGATGGTCTGTGCATCCCTGTATCTTCTTTTCTTATTGCATGTCTTGTTCTGAAGCCATTTCTTGATATGTCATGATTTCTTCAGCTATCACTTCCTTGGTTTCCTCCTTCTGCGAAGCTGCCTGTTGTCCCTGATGGGTCTTTTCTGCCAAGTGAGTGAGTCGCTACTGGAGTTCCTTTTTTCGCTACTATGCTTCCATTCTTTCTAGTACAACCTTTTCTGGGGAACACCACTCTGGGGGACATGTTGCAAATACCTCGTAAATAGCATTGTTTGTTACAATGAATGGAAGCATGACCCATGCTCGCTTTGAATCCTTTCACACCTGGATATATAAGTTATGCATGTCCGCTTTGAACTCGACTATGCTTTACAAATTGTTGTAGATTGTTGGAGACATCTGTGGCCTACGAGTGATCCATGTCCAAATATTCCCCTCCATGAAGGTCCAAAAAGCCTTGATGTTAGAAACCCTCACTGCGTCCTTTTTAGCCCAGAGTGAAGTATACCGCACTGCTTTGGGTAGGTTGTCTTAAATGCTGGGAACCTGGATACCCTGCGACAGTTCTCCTGCAGCCAGAAGGATTGATTGTAGCAACCATGCATAATAAAATAACTTAACTTTGTCATGTGCTTCCTCACAATTTGTCAAAAATTCATCGCATAAGAACTGCGCCCAGTTAAATTGAACCCCTTTCGCGAACTGTTCCGCAAGCACAATGATAGGAGTTGGCACCTCATCTGCACGACATTTCCTCATTAGTTTACTGGCTAGTAATTGGGTGGTGATTCACACCCCTTGGTCTTTGATGCTTGCTATTACATACCCCTGTTTCCACTTCTCCAACTTATATTTTGCCTTCATTGTTTTGGCGAGACCCACATCGCTACTTGTTTCAGTTATGTTTGTGGGGTCATTCCCTTTTATAGGCAAGTGGGTAATCCGGTGTACTAAATATGCTATGATAGGAATCGGCCCCTCTAACCAGAGATACTCATCATGTACCAGGCAAAGTAACTTTCGGATAAGAAAGATGGTGATGGCCATGCGGTGATAGTGAGGTATCCACCTTAGATTAAGTAGTCCCACCTTCTCCACACCGAGTAACCACTTCTGCGGTAGTAATTTTTCTTTGACCAATTTAGGGAACTTGTCGCTGTCTGAAAGGTCCCAATCCTTGAAATTGATGCTCAGGACTTGGCCCCATGGCAACCCATTGAACCTTATCTCATCCGAAAGAAGCGGGGTATGGAGCGCATTCTTTGGAGTGTCTAATTCCTTCGGTATCTTGGTTGTCCCTATCCATGGGGAGATATATGGGGGTCATTAAGGGATTTGGAAAGCATCCTCTTCGTCCTCATCTTGTGCTTCAATCTGATCGATCAAAGCTTGAAAATCTTCATCAGCCTCCTCAGGTTCGGTGGTGATTACTTTGCCCTTTTCAGCTCCTGATAACTTATTGAACCTCAGTGATATCCTGGCTGGCCCCATTATTTTCTTATTCTTCCGAGGTCACGGTGTGCATGGGGATTTTGGGACTTCGGGGATCAAGGTGGCTTCATCTAGCTCCTCTTGGGTTGAGTATAGTTCTTCTGTGAATTGTGCTCGGGTTCTCACCATGGTACTCATGGAATACCTAGTATCCGAATGTTTGTTGGTCGTTATTGGTTCAAATCTCAAATATCCCAGTGTCATCCACAAGTTGTTAGAGGAACATGAAATTTTGAATAGACCCCTTCCCTCCACTTCCAATTTATCAACATTGTCTGGGTGGAAAATCTTTTCATATCTAGCTTGGAACTTTCGTCTTAATGGCCCGTTGCCTGCTCCTTCCCGACGTGACTCGACTTTCTTGTCAGAAATAGTGGTGTTAATGGTCACCTCTTGACCTTTCCGCACAGTCACACCATCCCTCGGGCATAACCGTAATCTTGTGGACCGAATGACTCTGTACATAACCCTTTTACTGTGTCGGCCTCCCATAGACTCGTTTATAATCCTACACCTTCTTTCAACTGCTTGGGGCTCTGAGATTGTGCTTTCTACAACTAGTCAGGTGGTCACACCATTGATGCGATTTCGGAACTTTCTTGCTAGCCCGAGCCCCGAGCACCTTCCGAGTGTCTTTGTAGCCGATATCCCTTTGTGCGTTGTTGTGTGGGGTGTATCCTTCCATAGGTGTGGGTGCAACCATGATAGTAGGGTCGCAGCTCGTTCTTAGTTTGTGGGATACCCGACCGGGCTTAATTCCCTTATGTGCAAACTCACGCGGCCTCCATGGGCATCACTACCTTTCATCTTGTTGATTCCTTCCCTGACTAGTGCACTTGTCTTTCTTAGTTGTGCCCTTAGTTCTTTGATTTCGCTAGGCTTGCTGCTACCCTGCTTATTCTGGGCTCCCTCCTGTTTAATTATTAACACTCTCATCTGTGCCTCCCTTCTATTATCGAACCACAAATTTCCAGTGGGTTGTTTTCTTGAGCAAACACTGAGTAAACTTCCCCTTATTCCCCTCTTGACTTTGTCATGTACCACTAGCAAACTAGATTACCCTCTAACCTTTGCGCACACCTGCCTCTAACATCTGTGCCACTTTCACCGAATATTTGGGCATATACTTCATTTGTGAACAATTTTCGTGCATGATGTCTTTGTAGGGGCATCTTGCGGCTTTTGTCTCAGATTCATCATTTCTCATTGGTCGATTGGTGCCTCTGCCTACGTGGCATCCTTATTAGTTGGCCTCTTCCTTGCTTCCATTGTTACACGATGTAGCGATCTAACCATCATATTGCAATTTAGTGTGGTTACCTCATGTAATCGGTTCAACCACTGCTCAATCTCTTCATCTGAGTCTGATGTGTAAGAACTATCACGGCCCCATGATATTTTTTTGTCTGCTATCAGATTTACTCGATCCTAATCTTGTGCGATGATCTGGTAAATACAATCCAGTTTGTTGTCGCTGTCCTCATCATGCACTAGCCTGGTATAACGCACTCCTTTAGCTTCGTCCAGTGGAACCACTACGTGGAGAGATTTTTTCTTGAATATCATTTTTGGTTTCTTGAGGTTGATGACTCCATTCATATCCATTGCCTATTCTATCCCTAATAATGCAGGATATGGGTTACTGTCATCCACAATTTCTATGACCTCAAAATTGATTAGTGTGCTTACACTGTCGATGTCTATTGTAACTCCTTGCAGTCTTCCCATAGGCAAGAGCTTCTGTTGGTTCACCATTCGCAGCTTGATAGGTGACCATTATAGTGTGGGCCTACCCATGCACTCCCAGGTTTGTTTAGGTAGGACATTCGCTTCTGACCCCAAGTCTAGAATAACCTGATCCATCTCATAGTCCCCAATCTGGGAAGTCAACTACATTTCCCGCCTAGTTCGCAATGCATGCTTGCCCAACTTCCAGACCATTCGAGGTTAATCCGATCCTACGCACCTAGTTATTAACTCTTGCAATCCCTTCACTTCTTTGGTATCCTATAGTAGCTTCATGCATGTCTCTAAGAAGGTAGTTAACATAGAAGTATCCCTCTCCGGCTCTGTTTGTTTCTTGCTACCCAAAGTAGAAGCTTCCGCGAAGTTCTTCTTGGCCTCCATAAATGTTTCCTTTGTGCGCTCCAAATCAAATGCCAGTTGTTACATGGGAGCCTTGTGAACCCTTGCATCCTCCTCTAGTTGATTCCCTTTATCTTCTCCTGTAGTTGCACCACTCCTGAGCATCATATTCACGTTAGGGTCTTCCACGTGTGGTTCAGCCTTCATCATTTGGACGTTCTTAGTGGGAGTAGCCAGAAGCACCCCTTTTTCCCGCATCTAAGCAATTAGCATGGGACAATCGACTACTTCATGGTCGAATTGGTAACAGTACGGGAAACAGGCTTTGGTCGAGTTCGTGTAATCATGTGTGTAGTGCCTCGGTCCTTCATAATTATAGTAGATTAATTGTCCTCTTCCGTGTTCGGGTCTCATTCCCCCTCGCCCCCATCTCCCTTCTTGGAATCTGCCCCGTGCTATTGTTGCAGAAGGATCCTATGCACGCACCTCCATCCGCATGCTATAAGCAAGTGTTCGATCCATCAACATCTCATAACTTCGGCAGTTTCTTTCATCATGGTCCATCGTCCTACAAAAGTTGTAAAATAACTGCTCTCAGGTTCTGTAATAGATGGCATATCTCCATGGCATGCTTTCCTCCCACCTCACATATCACGCACTAGAGTGTGGGCGCTGCACTTGGCCCTGCTTGTACCTCTGGATGTAATGGTATTGGTCCCCTCACCACCACATAGTTTTCAAAGATCGTACAGTGTTCCTTATCATGGCCCTGGCCCTTACATTTGATACACCATACCTCTTCACACACTTCTAACTGAGGCGCTTGTCATTGTTTCAAAATTTTCATCTCTAAGCATAGGTTTTGTATTTGCACATGGATTTGTTGGACTCCCAACCCCAAATCCCATATTGGGGTTTCATGCAATCTCATCGCGGTCTCTAATGCTTCGGCTTGGGTTGAGATCTTTTGCTGTGATAGCGCCATCCTTAGATGTGGTGTCAAGGACACCACAAACCATGCTCAGTGTTGTGCATCCGTCAACGTCATGTTAGCCTCGCAGATTGTGCTTTTTAATCCCCATAGGGTTTCACCAGGTAACATCACGATCTCCTTTAACCCAATGACCAATTGTGTCTCTGATTTTGGCCGAGTTCAAGGTGTCCTGGATCACTGCTATTCTTGCATTCGGATGATTGCTTGAGTACTTTATATACCACATCAACGCGTGGTCCTACAACGCGCTAACTAGGGCATTCTTTTTTATGTTATCATCTATTATGCCTTGGGCTTCCCATACAACCCTTACGACAAACTAGCACTGACTTGGTTCCTCATTTCCTGCACCCTTAAATACTAGCAACTTAACTGCACTCGCCATCCCAACCTTCAATGGTGGTGGAGGTGGAGTTGGTGAAGATGGATTTGACGTCGGTGAAGTAGGTGATGGCATAGACAGAGGTGGTATCAATGGAAAGTGTGGCTTAATCAACCTGACTGCACTTCTTGGAGAGAACCTTGCAAGCTCCTCCTCGCTTTTTCGTGAAATAGAAATCAGCGGACTGTTCTCTAATCCTTTGGTTCCTCGGTAGCCTCTTCCACTCCACGTTATGCCAGACATTAATAAATGTGCATAATATATTTCTCACACAATAGCATCTTAATCCAAGTATTCAATGATTTGATATACTTACCTCGCGGTCCTTGGAGAAAGTGCCTTTCTACTTCACTATAACTCATAGTTGTGTCTATCGCGAACTTAGTAATAAACCCTCCTATTACCTGATCCAACCAGTGATCTACTATGCGTGTGATTTTATCTTTAGATTCTTCTAGCCTGCACACCAATTCTGGAGTCCACACAATAGGTTGATCTAGTCTTCACCTTCCCACGGTGTCAGCTTACCTCGTGATCCACTCATACAACTCTATCGGGAATGTCGTGAAGAAGATATCGTGGATATATGTGTATATGTAATGATCCAACCACCCTTCCTCCGATATCTGCGGGTTTTTTTTTTCTTGAACCACGAATTCATGAAGCCTCTGATCCAACCAATCTTCAAGCTCTTTCTTTGTAGGATTCCAGTGTTCCAACATCAAATATCCCTTAGGTAGATCTCGTAAATGGAACCATTTGCTGGTTTATTAGGCCTTGACCCAGGTTCAGAAGAGTTATTTAGCCAAAAAAATCCTACAGCTACAGGCCCTTTCGACAACAACCCGCAGAGCACAGACTGAGGTCTCACCCGAGGTAGCAGGGGTGGGTGTTGGAACCATGTTTCTGCACCCTTGGGATGTCGTGATGGGGTCTAGATAAGTTGCATGCCGTTCTATGGCCTTGTGCTACTCGGCTTCCATGTAGATCCGGAACAAGGCAATTCCTTAATACTTATTATTAATGAGCTGTTATAGATTAGATCTACTTTTTACAATCTTTAAGCAAACATTTAATAGAGATAACCAGTTAGTGCACCTAGGAAAGTTATAAATTTGCATAAACTCATAACATAAGCATAAGTGCACAGATAAAACAAATATATCAACCATAAATTAACCAGATCCACAATATTTTGGATTCTACAAAGCCTCTATCTACCCACCAATACCCTTGACTCAGACTTATTAACACCAAGATTTCTTTCTTCAAAAACCCATTACATTCTGGATCCAAAAGTACATACCAAAAACTGACTTCTATCCATAGAGACTTACCATGGGCAAGCCAACTCACTTCCTATTATTTTACATTATTTTTGGGCGGACAACCCTTTGACTTGACTCACTTACAATTTTCACTCTGCGCACTTCGCGGATTCCTTACCATACCTTTCCCAAAATTGTAGGATTTGAGCCCCAACACTGTTACACGAGCCCTCTACTACCCAACACCATAGAGAATTTTTTTATTAAAATAATGAATAATTGTAAAAGCTACATTATGGTGAATGATATGTCCTTTTACAAAATGTGACTTGTTAATTATAACATTTTTTGGTTACAATACCACAGGTAAATTCCATGGGTGGGTAAATACCATGGGTGAATGAATACCATGGGTTGATGTCACATACAATAACATGGGAAAATACCATGGGTGAATGAATACCATGGGTGGATGCCACTTAAAATACCATGGGTAAATATCATGGGTGGATGAATACCATGCATAGATGAATACCATGGGTAGATGTCATTTTCCATTCAGATCATTTCTCCCTTCTTAAGAAGCGATGGTCCCCATTGCGTGAATTTCCCTCCTAAGAAGCTTGTGTTGAATATGAAGAGTCACTAAAGAGAAGGGTTTTGTGTGGTTAACCCATAACCGTGATGAATGAAGATACAAGGACAGAGATACCCTGTAATGATTATGACCAACTATGATACTAACAGTGTGCGGTCTAGCAAATGGACTTCGATGAAGTGTGGGTTTGTGAATGACCCATAACCATGAAAACTGAAGATATGAGGATAGAGATAATTTGTAATGCTTGTTACCAACTGTGATACTGATAGCGTGTGGCCTAGCAAATGGAATTCAATGAAGTATAGATTTTTGGATGACCCATAACCATGAAAAACAAATATCTGAGGATAGAGATATCTTTTAATGCTTGTGACCAATTATGATACTAATAGTGTGCAGCCTAGCAAGTGGACTTCGATGACAAGGATTTTGTGTGGTTGACCCATAAATGTGATGTTGATTTTTGACGAAGTAGCAGGTGCCTACATAGCCTTGGGTGGGAGGTTACGTCTCCAAAGAACCCAAGACAAATGATGCTATGTTGAAACTGATGAATGTGATGTAGGTGCCTACTAAAGCAGGGTGGGAGGGCATGTATCTAAAGGGAACCCAATCTAAATGTTGTTCCAGATTTGAAAAGGACATAACTCAGTCAATATAACTCAGAACATGTGTTATACCTATTTTAGGAAACATAATGACCATTGTACATCTTCCCATGTGCTAGAAATCCTTATTTGGACACTCTGGAAACTTAGGTTTGCATTGCAATTGTTCCACCATCACAAAAGTTCTAAAGAATAGCTAATTTTATATCAACAATATCTCCCACATCCAAACTCCAATTCAACCCATTTTTGAAAAAATTGGGTGATGTTTCAAAGGGAGCTCAGATTTGCAATCATCATTCTAAAACTTTGCACAAAAACTGCAAAAAATTATAGGAGAGCCACCGTCCACGAATTGTCGTCAGAATTTTTTTTGCAACATAGTTGATTTTAAATCAATGATATCTCCCTCATCTGGACTCCGATTTGGCTAATTTTTTTTTATTTTTTTTTCTTTTTAACTTAGGTATTTTTTTGCAAGGAATCTAGATCCATTATTTTATGTTTGTAACTTTTTTACCAAAAGTTTCAAATTTTATCTGCAAACTCATCACCCAAAACAATTCTTGCAAAAAAAATGAGAAAAAGAAAATTCTTCCCGATTTTCCCAAGAAAGTTTTTCTGTGCATGAAGATTGTTGAAGACTTTTGTAAAAATTTGAAAATAAAATATGCATCAAACTCTCATTCCCATGGAGTCATAACCTGAATTTGATACCACTGATGTGGATCTTTGGGTGAGGCTCACAAGATCTTAAAAATTGAAATGTATCTTGGGGGGAGGCCCCGAAGATCTGAAAAATTAAATTTCATAAGAAAATAAGAGAACACACATTAAACAAAAGCACCAAGAATTTTTTTATTAAAATAGCAAATAACTATAAAAGCTACATTGTGGTGGACAATAAGTCCTTTTACAAAATGTGACTTGTTACTTATAGCATTTTTTGGTTACAATACCACAAGTAAATTCCATGGGTGGGTAAATACCATGGGTGAATGAATATCATGGATTGATGTCACATACAATAGCATGGGAAAATACCATGGGTGAATGAATACCATGGGTAGATGCCACTTAGAATACCATGGGTAAATTCCATGGGTGGATGAATACCATGGGAAAATGTCATTTTCCATTCAAATCAATGTATAAGGTATTTATAGGTACTCAAAGGACATAGCATGAATGAGTCATTTTTAATGTGAGATGGATGAGGCTACCAAAGAATAGCTAAAAGACACCTAAAGTCCTACCAATAAGAGTTTTCATGTATGATTTCGCCTTTAAAGTAGTGTTCCACTATGAGTAGAGACTTAATCAACTCTCTTGCAAGTCTTAACTTTGTTTTAATCCCCTTAACATGCTTTGTAGCTATATTTTGAGCAATTGTTTTGTATTGATAATCAAAAATATATATGAATAAGAAAAATGAAATTCTAAAACATAAAAGATATATCAGCCATGAATAGTTTGGAATTATCATTTGATTCAACTTCTATGAAAAAGATTGTTTATTCGATCATTTTTGTGAAATACTGGTCTTAATGATAAATCATGAATGCATAATTTTTAACTACTTAAGGAAAAAAGAAAGATAACATCAAATACTCCCCTAAGTGTTCTGTTAGCTCTACGAGGATAGGAGATGGCTCTCTCCGAGTCAATCTCGGCAAAAGGTAATCAATGAGGTCGAGATGACTGAATTGATGACTAATTTTAGGCTAGGTATGAAGTACAAGGACTTTGAAATTGATTTTTGAAGTTTTGTTGAATTCAAGGGAAAGGCAATTTTGGGTGCGGGGATGAGGCACAGTTTTTGCAGAGGTCTACTTGGGGCAAGATAGGCGATTGTTTTGATGCCTTTAAAGTGATTGAATGAATAGATCTGACCGGTGAGAGGTTAAGGAGAGCAAGAAATTTTCAAGGATTCTCCATAAACAGATGAAAACATGGCAGAGCATAGCAAATTATGGATTCTACCTTAACACTTCATTTGTTCAATTGCAGAAGATAAGAGAAGGAAAGAGATGCACATAAACAACTTACAAATACTGAAAGAAGCACACCATCAACACATAAAGCCACATGAATCCCAAATAGTGCTGCAAAACCCTGGTCTTTCCTTTGCCAAAAATGCAGATAAAATATGTACAATAGTGTATCAAGCTATTCCCAAGAGTCCAACCCTGAAAATGACTAAGAAAATACATAATATAGGCAAGACAACACATTCCCTTGCCTCTAGGGGTCGAGCTCATCATCCTAGGAGCTGTTTTAACCAATTCTAAACAAAGCACTACAATCTAGGCAGTCAAAACAACTTGCCTCTAAAGCTAGGAAACCAATTCATTCATTAAATTTTTGCTATTTTGTGAATGAATCATCTAGAATAGGTAAAAGTGAGTCCAAAATAACATAATGTTTCATTAATTACATCAGGAGGAATGAAAAATCACATCACAAGTCAAAACTGGTCAAACTTGCTTCATTTCCTGAGCTGAGGATGAAAATTGTGCCAAAAAACCCTGTGCGCCGCGCGCCTGAGCCCTATGCGCTGCACGCCTTTCCCCCTACTTTTTGGGCACTTCCCGACATCCCAATTGAGCTCAGTTTGGCTTGTTGGAAATCCATAGATGTCTACTTTCCAACCCAAGTGGAATTTTCCAATTTGGTGTCCATTTTCCCCTCCAAAAGTGCATTCTCCCGGAAGTACTTCTTGCTGGTGCAAAAGGTGGCAGAAAGGTGATTTTCATGGTGTTTTTTAGCCTTTTGGTCACCCAAAACTTGATGAAATGCTTTGGAAATAGCTGAGCATGTATAATTCATCATGAAAAATCCAAAACTACAAGCCATTTGTGATTTGGACCTCCCAATCTTATGGGTCGCGCGTGGCGAGCTACGCGTTGAGCCAAAAAACCTGTTTTGCAAGCCAAAAATTTTAAAATGACAAAAATTTCTCTGAATTTGCTCAAATTCAAAGTGAAGGCCCTCTATCATGTATTTTTCCCCGCCAATGAAGCCTCGGCCAAAATTTGGAGTGGATCGGGCTTTTTCCGCCGTTTTAGCGCTTTGCTCAAACGCCTCTTTAGGATCTTCATTTTCGCTTTGCAAACATGCATGCGAGCCCAATAGTGAGTTTTCATATGACGAAGCATGTCCTTGTCTCTATTTGCCTTCGCCAACAACTTCTCCAAATGAGTTTTCACCCAGATGAGCATAGACTCTCAATCAATCGGTGTCAAATCACCGGGTCTCTTTCGGGCCAATTCTCGGTCTTCCCGGATTTGCCGCAGCTCATAAAGTGTATGTTCATCTTCCAACTGTTTGTTGCGCTGCTCCAAGTAGTTGATCACCCACTTATCCATCTGCAATTTCTTTTGCAGTGACTCATTATCAGCCCTTTGCTCTCGGATGATCTCCTTTAGCTCCGAGCTAGGAGAGCTAGCATCAACATCAATGATATCTGTGTCCTAACCTCCTGAAGGACCCTCATCAAACATGGGCCTCTTGCCCCTATCCTAGATCTATACTTGTGCTGAAGAAGAAGGCGATACCCCTTCCACATGATGTGGAGATAATACTCGTTGTGCTGATGAATTCAACGAGACCCCTTCCACCCCGGGTGGAGATAGTACTCGTCGTGTAGATGAAAATAAGGCCCTGTGGCCTCGCTGGTATGTCACATATGGAGGAGCACTTATATGCTTAGTCTCAAGAATGTCTGGCTGGTGTGAAGGCGCTCCCTCATCATGAATTATCTCGGGAGGCGGCTGTAGAGTTGAAAAGTAATCACAGGAGATGAAATCCTCCCAAGTAATGCCCTGCTGTGTCAACTGATGCATCACTATGATTTTGATCAATGCATAATGATATATGTTCCTATGCTGATGTGCTGGGCTCTTCCTTTGTACTAAAGGCACCATCCTCTCTATGTTGCGACACATGAAAAACGAAATGTTCATCATACGTACCCTTGTGAAATGCATCAATAAACGGACATGGTACGCATAGAGACGCGAGAATCTTCCCTCGCAACTGAAATATTGAATGATGAGTTTCATCAATGGTGCAAACTCATCTCCTATGAATCTGAAAGGAAAATTTGTGCTCAAGTGTCTCATATACCCGGGTTTGATATATGGCTCATAGTAGAATCTGTCTAACAGCTGGCGTTTACTCCATTCCTCCCCTAAATTTGGTATCCCGGTGGCCTGAGCAATAGTCTCGGGTGACAAGGTGAAATTCACTCCGACAAGGTTTACATGACCATCCTGTAACTGTAGAAAAAATAAATGGACTAGTTCCCAATGATGTTGAGTTTGTGAGATCATCTCACAGTATTGGAAACATGATTGGCGCCGAAAACAATCCATTGCAAGTGGGCAAGCTTGCAATTTAGCCAAAGAAGTAGGCTCCTCCCTGACATGCTGACCACTTTTGCCACCTTTGTGATACCTCCGTGGCACATTTGGCACATTTACCTCCGATGTAGAATCACTGTCATACTCCTGCTCATAGACTGACTCGGTCTCTGACATGACTTTGAAAACGAGATAGTTGGAATATATATGCTGATGTATAACTGTGTGCACAATTGACTGTAAACTGTTCTTTTGCTCTAAAAGTGTTGTGACCAAGGGGACACAAATGTACAAGGGAATATTAGGAAAGGGAAAATATTAGGGAATCAGGGAATATGGAAATAAAAACATGGCGATTTAGATAAGGGAAGGGACATGAAAATCTTGGATTTTAGGGTTTTGGGATGAGGTAGGGATAATGTGTTTTGTAATGGAAGTGAGGGACTAGGATTTGAGGGAGTATAGTGTAGGATTAATGAAGGAATTATTGGGGAAAAATAATGGTGAATTTGGGAATGGGAAACAAAGGGAAATGGGAAAAAATGATAACCTTGGTTACACTCTGTTTTTGAAACCCTACAGCAATTTTTTGAATTCAAACCCTACAGCAATTTCATGGAAAAAGGAGGGTTTTCCACTTGGATTTCTAAGGCAAACATATACATTAACCCATTACATTTATCTTTCAAAAGCCAAGCACAAGTGGTGGATGTGAGCCTACCTGCAAATTTGTGCGGAGAAGAGGCGAGTTCATGCATTTCCAAGCCAATTTTGGGCTTAAACCCTAGTGCGCTGTGCGCCTCACCCAACGCACCGCGCGCCTCTGATGTGCCGCGCGCGTGTAATTTGACATTGTTTTTTTGTTCCTGATGCGCCACGCGCCCCTGATGCGCCGCGTGCCCAGTCCAATGCGTCGCGCACCCCTGAAATGCTCCAACTTGCTTGCAAATTCACAATTTCGCTTTGGAATGGTGTTCTTCATTCTTGGCATGTGGAATGAGTTGAAAATGATGTGAGATATCTTCATATAGACTCCCTTTTGAATATTGCTTGGTCCATAACCCATTTTGTTATGTTTTGTCGTTGACACTTTTTCAGGATTAATAGACTTCTGATCTTTTTGGTTTCCTCCTTAAATTTGGTTGAAATAATGATTTTCTTTGACAATTTTTTGCAGGGATAGTTGTGATATGATCTGGCAAAGGAGACCAAGGCTGCGCTTGGACGATTCAAGAACTGAAATTTTTGAAAATATTTTACAAAAATGAGATGACGACTTATCTTCAAAACAAATTTTTGAAGAGAAGTCCTAATTTATCTGTATAATGATGAAAATTATTGAAGTGACCATCTATCGAAGACATCCCTCTGGCCTGCTGGTCTTCTTAGACTTTGCAAAACAAAATGACTCAACCCTAGACCTAAGACCTAAAAATTTGAAACATGACTGTAAATGACCTTTGAAGCTTTATGAATAGACCTGAACCAGCAGTTCCAAACATGAGGGGAATGAGTGACACAAACTATTCCGTCAGAGTTATGGCATGCCTAACGAAATACAACTGATCGAAACTAATGGGACACCTAAAAATGAAATGCAAAAAGAGCTTTGATCTCTGACGGAGGGATAAATAGACCGACTCTAACATGTTCCATTCCATTGATGAAGATGTATTTTCCGATTTTAAAAATATTCTTTGAATATTTAAGCATCCAAAGTTAACAATATCCTTGAATCCTGGTTTTTCTTGCAAACTAACAAATTGGTTCCAAAATTTTGGGTACACATTAGCTGAAACAAGGTGCCAAACATTTGGTATGCAATACTAGACAATGTTGTAATGCAATAATTTCCAACTTCACATAAGATTCCAAACAAATTTAACTATCATAAAGAAATAATAAGTGGGAAATCAAAGTACTAGTTGAACCATGTTGTTGTTGGAAATAAGATTGAATGGAAATATTCATTAAAACACTATGCAATTGAAAGAGACCTCAACAAAACTATGCAATAGAAACATAGATCTCCCACTTTCAACTAGTTGTCTTTAATTGTTAACATTTACACTTACACAAAAAAAATGAGAAAAATGTTGCAATATATTTTATAAATAAATTAACTATTATATGCAACACTTATTTATTTATTACTATCCTACTCTACCTAAAAAAATAAATTTGTCTCCTCAAGTATAGGAGTATTTCCAATGTAACCATGTGTGACGCAATAGGTGTAAAAATGCACTCATACTCAAGTTCATAATATAATCCTCAATGCATACATGATTATGAAGTACCATCAGTTTTAATGATGATGTCAAGAAGTAAGTAAGAATGAAGGAGTGATATGGCCTTATAGTTTCTTGAAACCAATTTTCAATGAAATAAAAATTCTGATGGTTTACCTCTTTATTTGGCTCATTTATCATATTGTCCTTTACCGTGCCATGTAGATCTTCTAGCATTAGGTGATTATCCTCTTGTGTTCTTAGAGGATCTGCAGATAGGCATGTCAAAAACTATTCAATCTCAGGTTCTAACAGTTGCTCTCCATTGGATGTGGTCCATGATTCTTTAGTTTCTTTAACAAGATTGCAAGGGTGAAGATATTCCTATGGATGTAGTTCATGGATTTGTTGTTCTTTTATCAATTCTTGAGAGGCAGATAAGTTCTTGACTGTTGTCAAGATTTGTTCTTCCTGAGAAGTAGATATCCCAGCTACTGCTAGGATTTGAGAGAGTTCTCCCAAAATCTTGATCATCCTTGAGTACTTATTTTCCGGTTTCTAATCCCTGTCTTGCACATGGATTAGTGTATGGAGTTCTTTAAAGTACCAAAAAAAAAAAATCTTAAAGAATTGAAAAGGAAACACACACAAAACAAATGAAAACAAACCAATTGTGTACTCGAAGCACCACCATGCTACTAATACCTTATTGTCACCAAGTTATATATTCACACAAGTTAGGCTTCTCTTCTTTCCATGAATCAATATAAAGGAAAATACACTTGCAAGAAAAATAAATAAAAATGTGGCTTTAGATCCTACCTTTAATTCTATGCATATGAAAAAGAAACTAGAAAGTCAATTAGAGACAACTAGACTCTGGAGAAACCCCACCATAGTAGATGTGTGGTTCTTCACTCATGTCTTACCATACACTCTTTTCCCTCTAGTTTCCCTACAACTAAGATCACACAGAAAACTTGTGAAAGCAATTATGCTCTAATCCTTTTATCACCTCACTGACAACGATGCCAAAAATATTGGTGGAATTATATGTATTCTAATTCCAAAATTTAATTATCAATTTGGGGTCGTAATAATTAGAGATGCAAGCACATGAAATGCGGGATTAAAGCTTATTATAACATATGCTAACAACTAACACTAGAAAGAACTAATCATTAAGGATTCTCACTTGTCACTGGACTATGGGACTCTAATGCTTATCAAGTTTTGAACCTGTTGATGGTGCTAGACCCGCCAACATCTCAAGGGGATCTCCCTAGTAAGAAATCCCAATTATACCCCAGACTCTTTGGTGTAGGAGTCCCAGTAGTGGGTCGTAAGGTAATGCCTTGATCATGATGTTGCATAGAGACAAGTAAGATAACTTTGTTAGTAGCAAGGGTATGACTGTTATAGTGAGTTGAGGAAGGTGTATGAAAGGTTCTAACACATAGGGGGTGAGATGAGGGTGAAGGTGAGTCCTAGGTTGAAAGGGATCAGTCCCAACTCAGCTAGAAACACACAACACAAAAGTACATGCACAGCTTCCAGCGGAGTAGTCCACTCGGATGTAGCAGTCACATCATACAAGGTAAGATAACATGTACAACACTCACAGACCAGTTCGAATGAGTGAAATAGTTGTTATAGTAAGGTTCATGTGAAAGGTCTGTCTGATGTCCGACAGAGAAATCGACACAGATGGGACAACATTAACAACATATAAAACACAGTAACAACAAGATTCATATAATTGCATACAAATTAGTTCATACACAAATATGTAAGTTAAACAACATATATAATTAAGGCAACCATAACAATCCAACTACAATAACAACATATGCATGAAAGTGTGCTCGCTCTTATTATATAAAGAAGTGTAAGTCGCAATCATACAATACATCCATGTAAACCTGCTAGCCCCAACAATGGAACGTTACAGCCACATCCGCTTGCTCCTCCAAAGAGATGAAATAGCTCCATGTAGTAGAGAAGCCAAGGTGCGTTACAATATTGTCCAAGCTCTTTCGAAGATAGTCTTATCAGAACCTTGCCTGACTAAAAACCCATACAATGAGTTATGAGTGACTATTTATAACAAAGGGTGGGGTGACCCTTGACATTCCCCATTGTGATCATTCAACTACTCTCATGACTCTTCACCTACTCTATGATTCTTACATCCACTATTGACATGTGACTTACACTTGACATGATTCAACATTACAATGCACATGTACCCACGTGAACAATGGCTTGAACATGCCAAACTAGACATCATTCCATCTTAGACAACTATAGAAGTCCAACTACTCGACATCCTCATGCTTATCAATAGTAACATATTGATGCCAAGATTGGTAGTCCTTGATAGTGTCCATGTGTGCCGCTGTGACATCTGTCTGGAACCTGAAACTTGCCTCCGTAACATCTGGTTACACTACTCTAGCTCCTATGTCCAACTTGTCTAAGAGCATGTGCATCATTGTCTTCAATGTGGCTGGACCAACAACGTACTTATGCATGATGTCTGCACTGATAGGAAAGTCTGGACTAGTGGCGATGCGCATAACTCATCGAAGTACGAGTCAAGATCTTGTCGAACCTGCTTCTTTGTCTTCACCTGGGTGCGACTCCCAAGTGATGGGATCACATGCGTGTGAACCAAAACATCCATGTTCTTGAACACTCGTGCATGGGAAGGATGTATGCTAGTGATGAGTTGCGGTAGGTCCTCATAGTTTCAGATTTGACTTCGAATACGTGCTTGTAGCTCGACCACATTAGCCCTCCTCATCTTTGGCAAGTGAAGCGAGGCTCCCTTTTACTTCATTGTCCATGCTTGCATTTTATAAAAAACATCATGTATGCTCTTCAAGATGTGTGCTCTTCTTGCATATCATTGTTGCCATCCATGGAGATGGACAACTGCTTGGTGCATGTACCAAACTTGGAGTACAATGCTCGCATAACTGTATCCAGGGACAATACTTCATCTAATATTTCCTTCTTTAGTTCAGCTCGGGAAGACATTTTTTCCAAGTCTCCTCCTTGCTTAGACACCTATAGTTCCTTCGCCATTCACTTATTCTCAACTATGAGGAAATGAACACTTGAGCTAGTGGCTTCGGCATACACTCTAGTTGCATCGACCAAAGCAGTTGGATGCCTGTGCACATTAGTCACGTTCACTTATTCTTCAACTTGTGCAGGGGATGTGTGGTCCTCTGGAGTCAGTACTCTATGAGACTTCACAACTCTATGGTGAGATTCATCAAAGGAGATGTTGTGCACCTTTGCTTGTGGCTAACCACCAAGGATCTGAGTGCCTCCTTGGTCATTTGATACTTGCTCATCATCTGGATGCATTGAAGCGTGTGAGTTGACCTCTTTGTGGTGAGGCATGAGGGCAGTGTCTTCTTCCAACTCCTGTTGCTCCATGTCTGCATCCAACTACCTGATACTAGTTGTTCAGATGAATCCACTACCTGTACGGGCACTGCATCATCTATCTGCACATGATGTTGTATATGTTGTTGTTGCGCTTACATCTCTTGTTGGTGCAACTCTTGTTCTCTCTAGAGTTTCTCCCTCATCTCATACAACTCCTTCTCTACTTCTTCCATTCTCTTCTTATCCCTCTTCCTTTGCACAATCTGATTGTCCCACTGCTACCTCTTTGCCTGAATAGCCATAGTTGTTTGTTCTACAAGTGGATTTGCTCAAAACTTGCAGCTTTTCTCCTCCTCCATGTGGTTGAAAATCTTCCTCTTCCCTTTGTTGTGCATAGGTATGCTTGGCTCTACTTCCTCTATTGTTGCTACTACTACTGGTGCTCTCCATGATGTTGCTTCATGTTGCTTTACTGACCACTCTATGGAAAATATAATCTATTCATTGGGTCTGGAGGAATTGTAGCAATACCTCCATGAGTATTCCTTGACCCAATGAAATGCCCCATGGATCTAGTTGAACTGAACTCTCATGCAGTGATCCTTCATAATGCAATGTGGGTCATACGGGTTGAAGCTTCGGAGGTAGAACGGGTACTTCTTCATCTATTCTACTTTGAGATCCACTTGCTTGATACTCCGGATCTCATATAACCCAATCTGCAATGGAAGAGTGGGCCAAGGTGCCTTCTTCTTCTGTTGTAGTCTAGATTCCAATCCTGCCAAGATGTGATGCGGTACTTCCTGCATGATAAGAACGTCAAAGGAAAACTTTGGCAGAATAGGTAGAGGCTTCTTCGAACTGAATATTTGGATGAAAGTGTCTGACAGTGAAGCATACCAATCTGCGATGCCTAACAATGACTTCATTGCTTCCTCTAACATGCAGGGTGGATCCTGTTTGAATATCAACCTGTAAACTCGAGTGAAATAATGGTCAGACAACTATATGATCACTCCTCTGAAGCTGCATTCAGATGAAAACTTGAAATACGTATTCACAACAGTCTCTGCTGGTGACCATGCCCACTCCAAGCCCAAGAAATCATGTCAGGAATAGGTTGCATCTAGGATGTACACGGACATGTAATATCTGCATGCATGCCTTCGGGTGATTTTTGATCCTTCGTGACTTGTTCCTTCAACTGATTAGCCAATATGTCAGACCAGTTGCATGGTCCTCCTTCTCTAGCCAATTTGTCCAATGCAATCAACCAACTCTGAGGAAAGATTTTAGTGCCTGCTTGGCCACATAGTTGACATGGTAATATGACCAAGTATTGGTACGCCTTTCTCAATATATTTGTCTTGTAGATCTAAATGGGTGTCATATTGAAATGAGTTGGCTCCTTTACCTAATCCTTCAGAATGTTTCTGGAGTGAGCTCTTCCATTGGGCAATTTGAATGGAGGGGTCATGACAGTCACAGGCTCTGACATATGATACATCTCATCATAATCTCATGTCCAGAAGGTTGCAAGCTTTGTTCCACTAACACTGCTCAAGGTCATCATCTCGAGGTTGATGTGAGAGATGATCCAGTGAATCATGTTTGTGCATGGGAGCATAGGGTATCTGCATGCAATCTGGTACAAGATGGACTTATGAATGTTCATGTACACTTGACAGTCTTTGTGGTATTCCCTAAAAGTGCCTAGAATGTTTCATTAACCTCTTACCACTTCATTTTGATGCCCTTGTCTAGATACAACTTTGTATCTTCATATATTGGGAGACTAGAGGACATCTACTTAGCTACTACTCCAACTACAATTCCATCAGTGTCCTGAGATCCTATTCTCTTGTACACCATTGAGACAAATGAACACTTGAAAGATATGGAAACAAGCAACATGCATGGCAAGAGATATGTCAGTGAAAACAAAGCAAATCCAGGAAATGACACAACACATACCTGGGGAAATGATGAGCAAGATTGCACAAATTTTATTGGGAGGTTGGGTGTCTGGCTGCCAGAACTGCACAAAAGGAAATCTAGGCTATCTGGGAGATAGGACTAGTTGCTGGATCTACGAAATGTGCAATCCAGTCAGGCCACTGGTTGTTGGATCTGCGAAATGTGCAATCCAGTCAGGCCACTGGTTGCTAGGATTGCACAATGTGCAATTACCGCTGGGAAGGATTGCTGGCCCAGGGACAAATTTGCTCAATTTCTTGGGCCAAGCAGCCATTGTCCTCTAGAAATGCAGAAAACATTCCTAGAGGCTAGTGCTAGGTAGGAATGCACAAATATGGAGAGTAAGGTGAGCCTTCCTTCCCCAGATTGGCAATGAAGCCTTGGTGAAGGCAGAGCCCGAGACAAGGTTGGCCCAACTCGTCAATGGGCAACTAAAAGAAAGTAAGATAGTGAATGGATGGAGACACTAACTAATAGTAGAAGTGATTAACAGTGCATAAAAAACATGAATGAAATATTAAGCAAACAGATCAGCATGCATGTGGGTGAGGCAGTTCGCCAGTTGGGCAAATGTCCCTGCAAAAATAGTTTCATGCATGTGACAATAGCGAGATAGCCACAAGAACTGAAATAGACCTAGGACA
The DNA here is from genome assembly GCA_000404065.3 of Pinus taeda. NCBI lineage: Eukaryota > Viridiplantae > Streptophyta > Pinopsida > Pinales > Pinaceae > Pinus > Pinus taeda. The sequence goes on along the minus strand of APFE031085017.1, from coordinate 42,408 downwards.
AGCTAGTATACATGTAAATGATAGCAAGCATTCAATAAATCAAGCAAACATCACTCACACAAGCGAATACACAAAAGTGACAGAAATGCTAAAAAAGACAAGTTGAGGCCACTTACCCATGAATAGCTGAGTTAGATGTGTCGAATAGTCTTGGATGTGTTGTGGGATGTCAGAGCTCCAATATTGATGTAATGAATGCGCTCTAATGTGCCCAATAAATAAGATTTGTATCATGATGTGCATGCCACAAATCTAGGAAAAAGTGACACTTGCAGAGAAAATTCTAAAAAAAATTGCATGTAACCCCTGACTACTAAAAATAGCTCCCTAAATCATGGGATGCCTTTTTCATGTTGTCTCTTACTATTCTGAGAAGAGCAATTCATGCATGCATGCAAGTCAAGTTTCCTCGTTCCTGGATGGAACTGGTCAACCGAACTACTCATGCATGCAATTTCTCAACTGCTTGGGAAAAATGCACATTCCTGGTTGGGAGCTAGGCTGACTTCCTAGGAGGCTTGCTCAATTTCTAGCCAGAGTAGCTAAATACTGCCTAAATTTGTGCAAATCTCGGGCTACACAACCCTGTTGGGGAAATTTGCACAAATCCTGCTAGGAGTGCTGGCTGGCAAGATTGCACAATCCTAGAGCCAAGTAGGTTGCCAGATAGGATTGCGCAATTTCTAGAGGGACGGTTGGTTTCCCTCTAGAAATGCACAATTTTCAAGGGGACGCTGCTTAGCGTACAGGTGGACCAAGTCTTGGTGAGCAGCCTGTGAGGGGAGTGGATTGATTCTGATCAACAGGCTGCCTTTGTACGAGGAAAACACTAAAGCTTGAGTACTTGACGAAGCAAGACAAAATGTTGTGTAAGGTTGGTGGGGAGGCTCCAAAACAGGCTAAGGAAAAATTTTGGAAGTTGGTTATAGCGACTACAACACTTGGCGACACACTAGTAGAACTCCAGCTCTCTGAATGGACCTTGTTTATGAAAATCAAGTCTAACACCTCTGGAAGTATTGTTCAGTTCTCACCTCATCTTGGCTTCACACTAGCTTTATTGTAAGATACATCATCTGTCAGACTCTTGGTCGATCGAAACACATCCAAGCCAAGGAAACACAATTGTTTCGATTGGGGTTGAGGGTTATATAGGTGCACAAGCAGTATAGTCGTCAGAGTCTTCGTTTCATCTTTGGCGCTGCTCCAATGCTAGCAGGCTTGGATAGTACCTCGGTGGAGTCACATAGGAACACAAGCATGGCTTTGCTTCCAATGAGCCTAGTCAGTACCTCGACAAAGTTACTTTCATCACCTCCCTATGCAAGAATCCTTTCTCTTCTTTTTCCTTATTCATTTTTCATTTTTCATTTTTTGAATTTTCATTTTCACTATGCGTAGCACTTATTTATTTCAAAGGTGGAAGAGGGATCTTGACTTATTGAGAGAAAAAGAGGTTGCTCCAATAGATAAGTAGTTTATTGTATCTTTGAGGTGCCTATTAAGGTTTTCCCCCTCACCTTACTCTACTTGACTAAGTTGACAAGGGTTAACCCAAAAACAACTGCCTAGAGAAGGTGACACTAGTTAATGTGCAAGCATTGAGTTTTCACCAAGGTTCACTTCGAACATTACATATTTTCCTTTGATGTATCATGGACTAAGAGTAACAAGCTCATCATACAGAGGCAAGATGACATATAACCAAGTAGTGATAGTTGTACAAGCCCTCTTGTACTTTACCCAGCTCATTTCAAGAGTCACACATGGTTTCATGTAAAATAACATACGAACAAAACAAGCAAACTAACAAACAACAAAGAAAGAGCAGAAGCGAAAGTGAAATCAAAGCAAGTAAGAAAACAAGCAAGCAAACAAACCAGCGAACAAAGCATGTAAGTAAACAAGCATGCAAGCAAACAAATGAAAGAAAAAACTACTCCTACTTCTACACTAATGGTGCATGGGCCTCATCACGCGAAGTGATACTTCCAATTCAGCCACCAACGCATTGGTACACCCATTTTGGTGAAGGCTTGGTCTGTGAGCAACCCATTTGTGTGAACTAGCAAGCAATAAAGATATAAAAATGAAGACAACCACACTTCATGTTTCAAACTGCACATGGAACATAAGTGAGTGCAAGTGCATGATGGGTAGTCTGTGGACTTATCATGGTGCTGTGTGACACTACGTGAAACTTTGAAGCATAAGAACACTCTTGACTGTGACATGCAAGAAAACGAAAGAAACAAAGATAACTTGCATCGCGCATGAGTGCTTGCAATGTAGGATTCCTTAATGCAAGAGCAATGGGATCGTGCAGCTCGAGTGGAGGAAGTGCGATTTGTGAGTGAGATGGATCTTCAATGCAGAAATATGAGTGATGAGGATCCTTGAGTGATTGAATAGTTTCATGATCGGAAGTGAGACTAACCCCAAGAGATCAAGGACCTGACATAACCATCATCTTAGGTTGAAGTGTCTTGATAGTCTTGGTTGTCTCAACTTCATCATCAGGTAGATCATCATACATTGGTGGCTTCGAAAGATAAAATGCGATAGATTCATGATCGTGATAAAAAATGGAAGAAAATGGATCACGACTGCCATGATCAGAAAAATCAATGAATTCTTCTACATCCTCATGATTAGATGAATCAAAGAGAGGGGTAGATGGAAAGCGAACAAAATCATCCTATGTATCTCCAGAAAAGACAGATGAAGGATCAAGTGGATCTTCAATGAGTAACTTATCCTCTTTGTTGTTGAATGATGGACTAACATCGATGAGTCCTGCGAGTGATCAACAATGGGTGCATTCATGGATGAAGACACACATGCAAAATCATGGATGGCAGGCTCACCAAAGAAGTCAGGAAAGAACAGAGGGGGCTCAGATGGAAGGAAGTCATCCTTCATCGAGTGTTGATGTTCAAGCTCCCACTCATACTCTTCATGCATGACAGTGCATGTTGGTTGTGCAACACCAACTCCATCAATGGGTTGTTCCTCGTTCAAAACAATTGAAGAGTCTATAATGGACAAACACAAGACAAAATCATCTGAAGGAACACCCAAGTACGAAGAAGGAGGTCGAAGAAAAGAATGCATGTGAGAACTCGAAGGACTCACAACTACATCTACATGAAAATTGAGTGGAGTGTTGTTGGGAGAGTGTGAATGGTGAACAGGCGTGTGAGCATGATCCTCAACATCACTTGGAAATGGCGGAGCTATTGGATGAGAGGAAGGTGGACAGTCAATTGAGACAGTGTCCGCTTCCACATGAGATTGTGCAGCTCCATCAACGAAGAATGTTGAGCGAGGCTTGATCTTGAAATTTCTCTTGGGTTGGGTAGATTTCTTAAGGAAGTACTTGAACCAGTCCCAAAGATAAGCAAATTTCATCTCACTCCTCGGAGCTTGAAACTGAAAATCACGGAACCACTACCAAAAATCAATAACGGATTCACGCGGAGCCTTCTGTTGTTGTAACTTTTTATGGTCAATATGGTCTAGGTAAAAATGATAGAACATGTCTTCAATAAGATCACAAAAGTTCTCAAAAGAGTGCACAGTGTCAGCTGGTAAGCTGAGCACCCAACAAAATGGAGATTCGCGAAGTGTGTATGCAAGCAACAAATCAGATTGTTCGTTAGAAAACTCATCTTCCTCATGAAGCATGGAAAGAAAGTTATGTAAGTGCTTAGGTTAGGCCACTTATCCTTCACCATTATACGTGTGAGTGGAAAAGAGATGGAAAAGCTTCCCCTTGATGGAGACATCTTCATAATTTGAAAAACACTGCCAGGGAAGGGAAGAAGAGTGCAAGACTCCATGAAAGATGTGTAAAGGTTCAAAATTTGATGAGAGGACATAGCTTGTCATTAGGCCCTCCTTCTAAAGCTAGAAATGTTGACGGTGTTGAACCCGCTAACATGTCAAGGGGATCTCCTCGGTAAGAAGTCCCAATTAGACCTCAGACCATTTGGTGTAGGAGTCCCAGAAGTGGGTCGTAAGGTAATTCCCTAATCATAATGTTGCACGGAGGCAAGTAAGAGAACTCTGTTAGTAGCAAGGGTGTGACTGCTTCATTGAGTCAAGGAAGATGTATGAAAGGTTCTAAAACATAGGGGGTGAGATGAGGGTGAAGGTGAGTTCCAGGTTGAAAGGGATCAGTCCCAAGTTGGCTAGGAACACACAACACAAAAGGACATGCACATCTTCCGATGGACTAGTCCACTCAGATGTGGTAGTCACATCATACAAGGTAAGATAACATGTATAGCACTCATGGATCAGTCCAAACGAGTGCAATGGTTTTTATAGAAAGGTTCCTGTGAAAGGTCTATCTAATGTTCGGGAGAGAATTCGACAAGGATGGGACAATATTAACAACATATACAACACATTAAAAACAAGATTCATATAATTGCGTATAGATCAGTTCATAATCAAATATATAAGTTAAACAACATATATCATTAAGGCAACCAGAACAGTCCAACTACAATAACAACATATGCATGAAAATTTGCTCACTCTTATTATATAAAGAAGTGTAAGTCGTAATCATACAATACATCCATGTAAACCTACTAGCCCCAACAATGGAACATTACAGCTACATCCACCTACTCCTCCAAAGAGATGAACTAGCTCCTTGCAGTGGAGAAGCCAAGGCACGTTACAATACTGTCCAAGCTCTTTCCAAGATAGTCTTATCATAAGCTTGGCTGACCAAAAGCCCATACAATGATTTATGAGGGACTATTTATAGAATTTGGGTGACCCTTGAAATTCCCCTTTATGACCATTCAACTACCCTCATGACTCTTCACCTACGATATGACTGTTACATCCACTATTCACAATTGACTTACACTTGACATGAATCAACACTATAATGCACATGTACTCATGTGAACAATGGATTGAATAGGCCAAACTAGACATCATTATGACTTAGACAACTATAGAATTCCAACTACTTGACATCCTCATGTTGATCAATAGTAACATATTAATACCAAGATTGTTAGTCCTTGATAGTGTCTGTGTGTTCTGTTGTGACATCTGTATGGAACTTGAACCTTGCCTCCATAGCATGTGGGTACATTGCTCAAGCTCCTCTGTCCAACTCATCTGAAATCGTGCGCATCATTGTATTTAATGTGGCCAGAACAACAACATAGTTGCGCATGATGTATGCACTGATAGGCAATTCTGGATTGGTGGCAATTCACATCAACTCGTCGAAGTATGAGTCAAGCTCCTGTCGGACCTACTTCTTTTTCTTCGCTTGGATGAGAGTCCCAAGTGGTGGAATCACATGTGTGTGCACCACAACATCCATGCTCTTGAATACTCATGCATGGGAAGCCTTTATGCTAGTGATGATTTGCAGTAGGTCCTCATAGTTCCTGATCTGACTGTTGATATGTGCTTACAACTCGACCACATTGGCCCTCATCATCTTTGGCAAGTGAAGTGGGGCTCCGTTGTACTTCATTGTCCATGCTTGCATGTTATCAACAACATGTATGTTCTTTAATATGTGTGCTCTTCTTTCACATCGTTGCTGCCATCTGTGGAGATGGATAACTGTTTGGTGCATGGTACCAAACTTGGAGTACAATGCTTGCATAACTGTATCCAAGGACAATACTTCATCTAATATTTCCTTCTTCAGTTTAGCTCGGGTGGACATTGTCACCAAGTCTCCTCCCTGCTTGGCCACCTATAGTTCCTTCACCATTCTCTCATTCTCTTCTATGAGGAAACAAACACTTAAGCTAGTGGCTTCAACATACACTCTAGTTGCATCAGCCAAAGCAGTTGGATGCTTGTGCACATCAGTCACAATCACTTGTTCTTCAACTTTCACAGGGGGTGTTTTGTCCTTGGAAGTTAGTAATCCATGAGAATGCACAAATCTTTGGTGATATTCGTCAAAGGATATGTTGTGCACCTCTGCTTCCGGCTGACCACCAAGGATCTCAGTGCCTCCTTGGTCATTTGAGACTTGTTCATCATCTGGATGCATTGAATAGGGTGAGTCAATGTCTTTGTGGTGAGGCATGAGGTCGGTGTCCTGTTCCAACTCATGTTGCTCCATTTTTGCATCCAACTCTTCAAGTGCCTGTTCTATCTCATGAGCAAAGTCTTGTCTTTGCGATGGCTCACCTTATTCGCCTGATGCTAGTTGTTCATATGAATCCACTACTTGTACGGGCACTGCTTTGTCTGTCTGGACATGATGTGTCCCCTGTTGTATTTGTTGTTGTTGCTGCTCTTCCTTCTCCTGTTGGCGCAACTCTTGTTCTCTCTAGAGTTTCTCCCTCAGCTCATGCAACTCCTTCTTTGCTTCTTCCATTCTCTTATTATCCCTCTGCATTTGCGCGATGTGCTTTTTGCTCTTCTGCCTCTTTACTTGAATAGCCATAGCTGCTTGTTCTACAAGTGGATCTGCTCAAAACTTCTAGCTTTGCTTCTCCTCCATGTGGTAAAAAATCTTCCTCTTCCCTTTGTCGCACACATGTATGCTTGGCTTTGCTACCTATGTTGTTGTTGCTACTGTTGGTGCTCTCCATGATTCTTCTTTGTTGACCACTCTACAACAAAGGTAGCTTATTCATTGGGTCTGGAGGAATTGTAGAAATACCTCAATGAGTCTTCCTCGACTCAATTAAGTGCCCCATGGATCCAGTTGAACTGAACTCTCATGTAGTGATCCTTCACAATGCAATGTGGGTCATACGGGTTGAAGCTTTGGAGGTCTAAAAGGTACTTCTTCATCTATTCTACTGTGAAATCTACTTGATTGATGCTCCTGATCTCATATAACCCAATCCACAATGGAAGAGTGTGTCAAGGTGCCTTCTTCTTCCACTGCAGTCTAGTTGTCAATCCTACCGAGATATGATATGCTACTTTCTACATGACAAGCACATCTAAGGTAAACTTTGGCAGGACATGCAGAGGCTTCTCCGCACTAAACATTCAGATGAAAGTTCTGAATGGTGAGGCATACCAATATACAATTCCTATCAATGCCTTCATCACTTCTTTTAACATGTAAGGTGGATCCTGTTTGAATATCAACTTGTACACTTGGCTGACAAAATGGTCGGAAAACTGTATGATCACTCCTTTGAAGCTGCATTCAGAGAACAACTTGAAATACATGTTCACAACAGTCTTTGTCGGTGACCATGCCCACTCCAAGCCCAGGAACTCATGTCGGGCACAAACTGCATCTAGGATGTAGGAGAACATGTAACTCTCTGCATGCATGCCTTCGGGTGACTTTTGAGCCTTCGTGACTTGTTCCTTTAGTTGATGAGACAGTATATCAGACCAGTTGCACGGTCTTCCTTCTCTAGCGAGTTGGTCCAATGTGATCACCCAACCCTGAGGAAAGATTTCAGTGCTTGCTTGGCCACACAGTCGACATGTGAATATGACCAAGTATTGGTACACCTTTCTCAATATCTTTGTCTTGTAGATCTGATTGAGTGTCATGCTAAAATGAGTTGGATCATTTACCCAATCCTTCAAAATGTCTCTAGAGTGAGCTCTGTTATTGGGCAAGTTGAACGGAGGGATCATGCCAGTCACGGGCTATGACACTTGATACATCTTGTCATAATCTCGTGCCTAAAAGGTTGCAATATTCGTCCCAATAACACTGCTCAAGGTCATCATCTCGAGGTCAGTGTGAGAGACGATCCAGTGAATCATGTATGCACATGGGAATGTGGGGTATCTTCATGCAATCTAGTACAATATGGAATTATGAATGTTCACCTACACCTAATGGTCTTCGAGGTCTTCCCTAAAAGTGATTGTGAATGTTTCATTAACATCTTGCCACTTCATTTTGATGTCCTTGTCTAGATACAAATTTGTATTTTCGTAGATCAACAGACTAGAGGACATCTTCTCAGCGGTTGTTCCAGCTACAACTCCATCTGTGTCCTGAGATCTTGTTCTCTTGGAATCAATTGAGATAGATGAACACTTGAAAGATCTGGAAACAAGAAACGTGCATGGCAAGAGATATGCAGTGAAAACAAAGCAAATTTGGGAAATGACACAACACATACCTGGGGAACTGATGAGAATCATTGCACAAATTTTACTGGGAGGTTGGGTGACTGGTTGCCAAAACTACACAAAAGGTAGTCTAAGATATCTGGGAGGCAGGACTCGCTGCTGGATCTGCAAATACACAATCCAGTCAGGTAGTTGGCTGCTAGGATTGCGCAATGCGTAATTCCAGCTGGGAAGGAATGTTAGCCCAGGGGCATATTTTCACAATTTCTTGGGCCAAGTAGCCACTCTCCTCCAGAAATGTGAAAAATAGTCTTGGAGACTAGTGCTGGGAAGGAATGCACAAATATGTAGAGGAAGGTGAGCCTTCCTTCCCCAAATTACACAATGCAGCCATGGTGAAGGTAGAGCCTGGGTCAAGGTTGGCCCGACTCGCCGACAAGAAACTGAAAGCAAGTAAGATAGTGAATGCATGATGACACTAAGTAATAGCAAAAATGATTAACAATGCATACACAACATGAATGAAAGATTCAAAAAATAGATCAACATGCATGTGGGTGAGGCAGTTCGCAGGTTGGGGGAATGTCCACGCAAAATAGTTTCATGCATGCGAAAATAGTGAGATAGCCACAAGAACTGAAAAAGAGATAGGACAAGCTAGTACACATGTAAATGACAACAAGGGTCCAAAGAAATCAAGTAAACAACACTCACACAAGTGAATACACAAAAAGTGACAGAAATGCCGAAAAAGACAAGTTGAGGCCACTTACCCATGAATAGCTGAGCTAGATGTGTCAAAGAGTCCTGGATGTGATGTGGGATGTTAGAGCTCCAATATTGATGTGAATGAATGAGCTCTGATACGTCGAATAAATAAGATTGGTCTCATGACGTGCATGCCACAAATCTAGGAAAAAAACGACACTTTGAGGGAAATTTCTAAAACAACTTTGTAGTAACCCCGAACTACTAAAAATAGCTCTTTGAATCATGTGATGCATTTTTCATGTTTTATCTTTCTATTCTAGGAAGAGCAAGTCATGCATGCGTGCAAGTCAAGTTTCCTCGGTCTCGGGTGGAACTGGTTAACTATACTGCTCATGCATGAAGTTGCTCAATTGCTTGGAAAAAATGTGCATTCCTGGCTGGGAGTTGGGCTGATTTCCTAGGAGGCTTGCACAATTTCTAGGCAGATCAGCTAACTGTTGCCCAGATTTGCTCAAATCCTGGGCTGAACAACCCTGCTAGGGAAATTTGCACAAATCCTGCTGGGAGTGTTGGCTAGTAGGATTGCGCAATCCTCGAGCATAGTAGGCTACCAGAGAGGATTGTACAATTTCTGGAGGGAAGTCTATTTTCCCTCTAGAAATGCACAATTTTCAAGGGGAAGCTATTTAGCTTGCAGCTAGACCGAGTTCGGGCGAGCAGCTTCTGAGGGGAATGGATCGACTGTGATTGACAGGCTGCCTTTGTGCGAGGAAAACACTAAAGCTTGAGTAATTAACGAAGCAAGACAAAGTACCGTGTAAGGTTGGTGGGGAGGCTCCAAAACATGTTAAGGAAAAATTTTGGAAGGTGGTTGCAGTTGCTACAACAGAACCACAATCTTTTATTAATAATGTTCATGTGGTTTTATATATGTAGCTTATTAGGTCTTGACAATTCAATAGTTTTAATCCTATAGTGATGAAAAATCATTAAGCACACCACAAAAAAAGTAAATTGTAGAAAATTAAATGTCGACAACTGTAAGAAAAAGCATACGAGGAAAGTAAAGAAAGCAAGGCAATAAACTACAAGAAATGAATTAACAAATTATAAAAAATAAATGCTAAGCAGGCTTAGAGATATATTGCAGATTCTTATTTGTTATAGGAATACTTTACCAAGTAATTGCAAAGCTTCAATCAATTAAAGAATCCTAAACTTCAAGTTACATATATTTTTATTACTCTGTTCAAGTATAAAACCTAGTACTGAATTAAGTAAAGAAAGGATGGAATTTGAAATTCTGAATAAGTACTGAATTAAGTATGGAAATTCTGTAAATTGAAATTCGAGATATTTAAATGTTTTAAGAAACCACTTTAAATTTGTTTGACTCTTTAAGCTTGAGAAAAATCAATTTTGTTTTGATCCTAATACATTCTATTTGACAGAACTGAAAATAAAGTAATGAATCTAATACTATGTGAAATACAAATCTAATGAAAATTTGAAAAGAACATCAAATAAAATATGCAATCAAATGGAATTCACTTCTTAAACCTAAAGAGAAGTATTAAACACTAAATTGAAAGCATAAATTAAATATATCAATGTTTTATCTAACATAAATTCATTGCAAAATAAAACTAAATTTCTAGATGTAAGACTAATCTACAAAACACATGAAAGATAGCAACACTTACCCACACTAAGGGGCCCTTCCCAGGAGGTTAATGTTGCTAAGAAAATATCATATCAAGTTAAGAATATGTACCACAATTCAGCAACCATCAATACTTTATTCACTTTAAAAATCTTTGTTACAAATCAACTCTCTAAATCTCTTGAAAATATAATCATTGATCTCATCTATTACAATAATGAACAAACTTCTCTTACAATAATGAGAAACCATATTCCACTGCCCTTTGAGGGTTTATTTATACATAAAATCCATTTAGGAATGATAATATCCAATCTCCTAAACTCAAAGAATGAATTTACAATTTTAGAGAAAAATCTTATAATTCTGTTTTTTTGCAATTTTATACAAATTGGTGTTAAATAACTAATCATATCTTCTCGACCATGATGTATTTTAGGGATTTGTTTATATGGAGATTAAATGATTATATCATCAATAATAACCTATCTTTTATATTCCTTATTTTATTCCATGGACTCATAAATCGTGCCAAAAAAATTATTGTTTTGGTTTTTTACCAATCTGGGTTTTGCATAAATTTATACAAAACTGCTTCGAAGAACTTGCTAGAACTTTATCACTGTATTGAATTTTGGGAAGCAGTTTTATATCGAAGTAAATAACTATATTTTCACAAACCCATTCTTTTTATTGTTGATATTCATCGCCAAACTCTCGTAAATCGAGGTGGAACATGGTAGTTTCAAAATTGTTACATATTTTTTGTTGTAATTTAAATCATGTGCTAGGATCCCAAGTGTGAGATGAGTATATTCCAAGGCTTGTACCATCATATTAGGTCCATGTGGAACCTAATTTACCATGCTAGAGAAAATGAAAACATATTTTATAATTTTGAATTTTTTACCTCCATAAGTGTAGAACTAAGTACCAAATTGCTGAATTGCCAAATTGTCACTTATTTTTCCATATTCGAACATGCTTCTTGGCCACATAACCACATTATTAAACCATCATTGATAAAACCATGCTGAAAAAAAATATTAATCATTAAAAATATAAGAAATCCATCATATTTAAACATAGGGTAGAAGAGGTTCATTTAGTGGAAGTTGATGGTATAATGCTATGGAAAGTATCTTAAGTGCGGGAAAATGGATCATGAATAGAGTCTTTACATACTGAATGATATGAAATACTCAGGTCCCAACAATAACCATTTAGGATTTTGAAAAGATTCTCTTTATACCTACAACAAATCCAACTATCTTTTTTACTCTTTAGTACATCCCTCTAGCGATGCCTTTATTTTCATTAACTCATGACCTAGTTGATTCCCTCTTATGAGAAGTAATACAAAATTCATACTAGAATTGATAAAGACTTGGCTTGATTATCACTTGCCAAACATATGTTGTATTTACCTATGCATTTATGATGAAATAATTTCCATCCTTGATCAAATGGTATTGATTTTCTATACTCATGAAGATTCCATCCCTCACATACATGTAGAGGCTTCCAAACACTCTACCACTCACATCAAGTGGTGCTATATCTACCTCCACTTCATCAATATAGTTTGGACATATAACAAAGTTTATCTTACATTATTTAGCGACCTTGAGCTATACATCATTAATTACCCATCCCAATGCATTGGGTTAGGATAATCATGAACTTCCAATCCAATATTGCTAGCCATATTTTTTTTATGAGGTTGGCTTGTGAACTGGGATAAAATAGAGAATCTACCATTTTATTCTTGAAATGACTATAGATATGGAAGAGTTTAGTCATCTTATTCTTTCCTTGTGATGAAGGATACTCACTTTCACCTCCCTTTGCTAATTACTCTCTACTGGTTTCTTGAATACATGGCTAGTGGGATTTTTCTTAATGACATCCTTCTTACAAGTCTTTAGATTTATCTTTGGAAGTATCTTCAATAATTTATCTTTGGTGTGACCATCAATATTATCGTGGTTGTAGTGATTGTTTATATCCTTGCACTAATGTGTAGTGTTTTCTTGGATCCTTGCACTAATTTGTAGTGGTTGTTTTCTTCTTTTCCTTTCATGTCCACTTCTTCTTCCCCTCGGAAAAATCTTGGTGGTGCTTCTATTTGGAACCAATTGGTTTCTCTTTTTCATTTCCTATACTTTCCAAGTGTTGTGCTTTCACATAAACCTCATCAACTATCCTAGGTTTAAAGAGCCTCACTTGATTGTGTAAATGAATATGGAAACCCCCTGCATGCATGAGGAGTTCATTTGGGATATCCTGAGATATACCAAACATAATCACCATTTTTATAAAATCAATGGTTTACTCTTACACAGCATGCCCTTGTATCTACCGAAAGTGATGCCAATGGATCCATTTTTCCTCTACTTACCCAATATGGTAAACATGAGGATTGATGAGGGTTTTAAACACCTCCTACTTAGTTGTTTGGAAATATCCCATTAACTTAAGTGTCATTATGTGGATTTCCCACCTATTTAGTGCACAACCATCTATTTTCAGTCATGAAAATAAAATATTTTACTCTTCTTGTATTTTATAAACAATAAATATATGTTTGATTGTTGCAACCAATGGTTTGAAGGTTTTAACCCTATAAACAATTACCTGCAAATGAATTCTTAAAAAATAGAAAATATTCAATGACAAGAATAAATAATATACACAAATATTTTTCTCCTGGAACCCAAAACCAGAAAAACTAGATTGATGTTTCATTATATTCCTTTCAACATTACAATACGTTATATACATGTTGAAGCATTCATAAACCACCAATCCATTAATCCTAGATTAGAACATAATTGTAGCTCCCTTGACTAGATCTACAAAATAATATTGGAAAAAACATCATGCCAAAACCATGTGAAAAACCATGGGTGGGTTCGCCAACCATCCTTAGGCCCGCCCAACCATCCTTAGGTCCATGCAAGGGGGATACCACCCCCTGTAAACCCCCCAACATGGGGGGTTTCTTCCTCCCCCGCAACTTCCCTGCTATGCCCAACAAAACATAACAACACCTGAAGTTATTCTTGAAAAGAATATAACACATACCCAACATTCTCACACTTGTTGTTTTTTTTTCACACAGGGGGACACAAGAGTACACAACCATCAGTCCAGGGCTCCAATTCTGATTGTTTCTCTATACCAAGAAAACATCTTAGTTCTTACAAACTTTGTTAATGCACCTGCAACATTCATACAAAGTGTCCACCTTTACCAATGAAACTTTTTTGTCTTCAACCATATCTATCACAAAGTGATATTGAACATCAATATGCTTTGTCTTCGAATGATAAGTAGGGTTATTTTCCAAGAAAATTGCACCTTTTTTGTCACCTTATAGATTGTTACACAAACCCCATACATAAACACAATCTCATAAACCAAATTGATTCCTTGCTTGCATAAGTGGATACCATGTATTTAGCCTCTATAGTTGAAAGTGACACTAAAAACTCTCTTTCTCATCCAAATGATTACTTCTACAAATAGGTTAAATGCATACCCACTTGAATATACTCTCTGATCCAAATCTCCAGCCTAGTCTACATCAACAAAGCTTGTATTTCCAACAATCTATCCAATGCTAGTCTTCCCTTGTAGCATAAATCATAATCACTAGTGCCATGCAGATACTGGAAACCCTGCTTTATTGTTATCTAATTCTCCTTCCTTGGTTTTGACATAAACCTACTTAACATTCCCATTGTATGTGTAATTTCTAGTCTCGTATAGAACATTGTATACATCAAAATACCAACTTCACTCACATATGGAATACGGTACATGTCCTCTTCCTCTTCCTGTGTCCTTAGACAATATTTTGTAGATAACTTTACACCTACAGGAATACGAACCTTCACCAATTTACTATCTTGCAGACTAAAATGCTGCAATATTATCTCAACATACTTCCTCTAGTTTAACCAGAGCTTCCTCTTTTCCTGATTTCATTTAATTTCCATGCCCAAAATAAATTTTGTAGTTGCAAGATCCTTCATGTTAAATTTATAGGACAATTGGGTCTTCACATCGTATATAATTTTCTATAATTTTTTATCAACAACATATCATCCACATACAAGATGAAATAAATAACACCATCACCAAGTAATTTATAATACACATAGTGATCCGCTTTTCTCCTTATGAAGCCAAGTCCCTATATATGTATGAAATTTTTGATACCACATCCTTGGTGATTGTTTTAACCAATAAAAAGATTCTTTAACATGCACACGAGTTCTTTCTTAACCTTCAATGCGAAGCCTTCTGGCTGCTTCATGTAGATTTCTTCTTACATATCCTCATGTAGGAATGTTGTCTTCACATCCATCTATTCTACCTCAAGATAAAAAAAACAAAAGCAACATATAAAAGTAATCTAATAGAAGCTAACTTGGTAGCAAGAGAAAAAATATCACCAAAACCAATTCCCGACACCTCGGAATAACCTTTCATTACTAATTAAGCTTTGTGTTTCTCCACTTTTCCTTCTGCATTCATATTCTTCTTAAACACCCATTTGTTTCCAATGGATTTCCTTCCGGTTGGAAACTCCACCAGATCCAAGCCTCATTTTTATCTAAGGATGTCATTTCTTTAATCATGGACTTTTTTTTCTGATTTTTCCATCCTCTTAATCCACTCCCTCCCTGATCATTCTGGGATCATTATCAGTAATAGATCAAACAAAAATTGAACAAAAATCATATGGAGGAACTTCTATGGCTACCTTATTTCCTGAAATAATCTCCTCAAAACCAGAGTATGTGGTTCTTCTTCTTATGATTCTTGTTCTTCTGTGGATTATAATTCTTCACCCTTTAGATCAACATCTATCTTCTTTGGGTCCTTTTCCCTTGGTAGGAATTTCTGTTTCATGGCGTCCTTCACTTCTCTAAATACCATGTCTTGATTGTACACTATCTTATTTGTTTCTAGGTTCCAAAGCTTGTAACCTTTTAAACCATATTTATACCCAATAAAGTTGCACCTTTCAAATTTACTATCCAACTTGTTTCTTTTATCCTTTGGAACATGTACATGCATCACATCCAAATACCCTAAGATGTGTGAGAAAGGGTTTCTTACCAGTCCATACCTCAAGTGGAGTCGTATCATCCAACACCGATGAAGGTGATATGTTAAACATGTAACACATAATATCCACTACCTCTACCCAAAATTCATGCCCCAATCCAATGCCATTGAGCATTCTTCTTTCATTTTCCATCAACATCATGTCCATCCTTTCTACAACTCCATTTTACTAAGGTGTGTGAGGAGTATTATTTTGTTGTGCTATACAACACTTCTTACAAAACTCTTCAAATTCCTTCTTGTAGAACTCTTGACCATTATCTATCCTCAACACTTTAATATTCTTCCCTATCTAATTTTCCACCAGATCCTTAAAATATTTAAACCCATAAAAGACTTCATATTTCTTCCTAAGGAAATATATCCATTATTCCTTGATAAGTCATATATAAACGATACATAATACACAGATTTACCCAATGATGGAACTGACAAATGTACAAACACATCATTGGGCACAAGTTCTAATATTCCTTCTGTCATCTTAGCACTAGAAGGAAAACTCACTCGATTTTACTTCCCATATAAACAATGTTCACAGAAATCAAAATACAAAGATAACTTATACATACCTTGTACCATACCCTTACCATGTAATATCTAAAGGCCCTTCTCTCCAATATGTCTTAGTACTTGATGCCACAACATAGAATTTTCACCAAAGGCTATAAGATTTTCTTCTCTACTTTCAGGAACGACATAATTGTTGCACACATTAATAACAATACTATCCATAAGCATGGAAATAGTTCCAATATGAAATCCTCTCATTAATACTAGTTCTCCTTGAACCATCTTGTAGGTATCTTTCTCAAACATTGTCTTTACACTTGCACAATCCATCTTGCTTACAAAAATTGTATTTTTTGCCAATCCAAGAATGTGCAGAACACTACGAAGTGTTCTAATCCTTCCACCTATCAACTTTAGCTTAATTTAACTCATCCAATGATTTTGATATTCCTGTCATGACCTAAGAATACATCACCATCATCATACTTCTCATATCTGCAGAACCACTCCCTATGGGAATTGATATAAAAGGATGCACTTGATTAGATTAACCATGTCTCGTGATCTATGTATGTAATTGAAGAAGAATCCAAGTACACATCCCCACCTTCATATGAGGTGGTTTTACCTATGCAGAAGGAGCATCATCAGATCCCTTTCCTTTCTCATGACTTTTAAGTCTACAATCCTTTTTGCAGTTCCCTTTTTTTGGCATTTCCAGCATACCTTTACAAATTTATTTGGAGATTTAGATCTTCCTCTAGATTTAAATATCCCACTTGAGAACTTATTTATATTTTTATTCTGGTATTGTCCTCTTACATACAAGGAATCTCCATTCTAGTTCTCCATATTTTTCCATCTCATCTCCTCTGAAAAAAAGGATGAATTTCATGAAGTTTCCAGGTAGCTATATTGCTACATATGGAAACAACCAGACTATACCACGAGTCTAGTATAAAACATAAAAAACTGAAACAATTATATTCATCTAAACTTTTAATATCGATATATAATAACTAACTTACCATAGTATTGAAGGCATTCAAACACTCAATCACCGAGTCTCCATCCCTCATCCTTAAGTTATACAACTTGTTTTGCAGGAACAATATGTTGACCAGGGACTTAGATTGATACAAAACCCATAACTTTTCCCATAAAGCATTTGATGTAGCTTTTCCTAAAACATTTAGTAATACTACATCTAAAACACGCAACCTATTGTGTTTTTTCCTTTATGATCAAACTTGGTCCAACTCTCTGTCGACATTTATGTTGGTTTAGTACTTGGATCCACCATGATCCATTGATCTTCATCCACTAGAAAATCCTCCATCTTGAGCTTTCACATCGTAAAACTCTCATTGTTAAATTTCCTAATTTCTATATTTCCACTACTCTTCATTTCCTTTTACCACGAGACTGGATCTTTTAAATATCCCATTGTAACAGGGTCTACGCAAACCCAATAAAATCCCTTCAGTTGCAAAGGCATCCCCTTGAAGTGAAAACTGTTATGATACCAAATGAAGGTTATAACCTTGTATATAAACTACCTTCAAGCGAATTATTAAAAAATAGAAAATAGAAAATTATGAGAATTGATAATATACACAGATATTTTTGTCCTTGAACCCAAAAGCAGGAAAACAAGATTGATTTGTCATTATATTCCTTTCAATGTTACAATACATTATATACATGTTGAAGCATTTTGCGGTCGTTGCGATCAACACCTTCCAAAATTTTGCTCACACTTGAATTTTGGATCCTACTAAGGATCTTAGATTTGTCATCCTATGATTACTCGAAGGTCTTTTGATGTTTTTAAAAGCCTTTAAGTCTTCTTCCCAATTCTAAATTGTCAAGTCACTTACACTTACATGCATAGTCTTCGATAAGTTCATGAGAACACTTCTTTTATGCAATCTTGAACATGCATAAAACCTTCCATGAAATATAGTTCCAGTGCAATGTTCAACTCACGACAACAATCAATGCACACTTTGATCGGCAGTCTCCCCTACTTTGGTTGCATTTATACTTTTATTAAGGAGCGTTTTCTCAACTGTCGCTTTTACGGAGTAAAAGAGGAAAATGCATCCAGAGCGTTTTCTGGATGCATTTTCCTCTTTTACTCCATCGATCCTACACTTAACAATTTTGGTGCCCTTCTTAGTTCTTTAGCTTAGTGAAAATTTTGAACCCTTTAGCCCTCTTATTGAGTGTGAAATTCAACCTATCCATGTCCCTAAATGATGCAATCCTACTCCCAAATATTGGTTCAATAAGTCCCTCTCAATATTACCCTAAAATATATTGTACATTATGATCCTCCCAAGGGCACTCACTTGACCCTTCTTTCTTATACTGACTCATCTCACTGAGTTTTGGTCACCTTTGTCTTTCATAGAACATAGAGGATTCTTCCCTAAAACATGGACCTACTTCACCTGTTTGTAGAGGAAAAACATGCAATGAAAAGATCCCACTATAGTGAAAACCCTCCTAGACAAAGTGGCTTCATCCCTATGGAATCCCTAAATGAAAATCACACTCTAAATGGTTAAGAACCAATTATTAGGTCAAACTATGCTAGCCTAGGATGAAAAGTGCATTAAAAAGCAACAGTGACCCCTTGTTGAAAAAAATTCGCTTTCTTTCAAGCCTCCTCTTCCTTTAAGCGCATGGCGCACTCTCGAAGTTTGAAGCCTCACCCTTCCCCCTTCACCAATGTGATATACACCCAATAATTTCCTAACCTCTTCCTATAGAGTACATGGTGCAATAGGGAACACTAATGAAAGCCTCATCTCTACCTTTGACCAGTCAAATTGTGCTCTCCTAGAAGTTTCCTTTCTCTTTGAGTGCATAGCATAGTTGTGAAGGTTGAAACTTTCACCTTCCCCCTTTCCCAATGGGCTCACGTGCTCTAACCTTCCTTAGACCCTTCCTTTGAGTACATGCCAAAATACGGAAGGATAAAATATTCCTCCCTTCAACCTTTATCGTCCAAACTACACTTTTAAGCTTTCCTTTGTTTTCTTTGGAGCGCATGGCGCAACCTTGAAGCATGAAGCTTTACACCTTATCCCTTTGACTTTCCCCACTGCACTGGACCAAGGAGAGCTCCTCCTCATAGTGCATGGCATAGTAAAAATGAAGAATGGAGACTTCCTAAGCCACTTATGAGTTTGACTACACCCTCTTAATCAAACCTTCTTATTTTGACCCTATTATAGGCCTATCATGAGAAGATCATCCCATGAGATAGGTAGTGATAGAATAGAGGCTTTAAAGGTTGATCTTGCCTCATCATGAATGATTTTCATTAGCAAGATTACCTTACAAGCATGAAAAGGTGATGCTCAGGAGAATAAAGAAAGGATAAAGCACGAAGAAACACCTATAGAGAAGAAGTACCAAGAGAGTTATGATGAGGACATGAAGTAGATCATGGACCGAGACAAAAAGAAGAGATTTCATGATGACTTAGAGGATTTCAATATTGATCAGAGAGCTTTTGGAGGGAGAAGATGAACAAAAAAGTGGATATTTCATGAATATGAAGCACATATCAGACCTATCATCAAGAATGCAAGATGGAGAAGCAAGCAAGATAGCTTGGCATTGCCACTCCATCATGAAGTCCAAGTCATCATTGTCAAGTTGTAACTTGTACAAGTTTCATCATAGTGGTTAATGTATGTCCATGTGTCATGCCACATCATCATGTTCAATGTAATGATATATTTTCAAGAAAATGACAAAATGTGATGTGTGTAAGTCCAAGAGTCCTATGTGGAACATGATGAATCACTTAGTCATATATAGAAAAAATGTCTTTAGGGGGAGTCCAAAAGTCATTTAGAATTTCAAGAGTTACATAGAAGTCCAAAGGTCATAAATTAAGTCCAAGAGTCATGAGGGTAACTCAAGAGTCATGGGGATATGAAAGGTCATCCCCCTTGTTATAAAAGGAACCTCATACCTCAAGGAAAAGGATTTTGGATGCTTATACTTTGGAGAGCTAGTCTTGGATTCTATACTTGGCATAGGCGAGAAAACTATTCTTTGGAGAAGCAAGAAGTGACTTAATGTTCTGCTATTGGACCTAGTGCCTCACCATTGTAACTGTGTACTTGGATCTTTCACCTTATAATTGAATCTCATTGAGCCAAAACATTTTCAAGCATGTATTGTGAATGTCTTAGGACTATTCTTTAGATGTTTTTTATATATGTTTCGTTCATATGTACTAAGGAAATTGAACTATTTCGGTGGCCTTGGTACTTATCTGGTTGAAGGTGTGTTGTATGTGGTTTAATGATCGTTGTGTCTATGCGTACTATTTCACTAGATAACTAAATAATATTTATTTTCCCATGTGTCTCTTTTAGGCTAGTATTATTACTTCGTTCTAAAGGCTCACTTTTTGCCTCCCCGCTCGTGATGATCTCCTTTTATAAATTGCAATAAGTGTTTCACAATGTCAACTTACATGCTTGTTAAAGGTTTATGTATATGATCTCTTATTTTATCCTTTGAAACCAAGACGAACCTATGCGTTATGGTGGTTGGGTTGATACTCCATATGGGGCTCCTAGTCCAAATGTTTGAGGTCTAAGTGGGATTTCACATCGGGGAGACCCCCTGTATGTTGGTAGTATCTAGCACTGCCAACATTTTGGTGCTAGGAGGGTCAAATGACAAGTTTTTCCCTTTGTGTATATGTTGAATCTTTTATCTTTAATGGCTCATCCTCAAATCATAACCCCACAGTGTTTCTCTAACTTATTTCTTGGTAAACTTTCAATCTCTGTGAAAATGTTTCATGTCTTGTCTAAATTCAGGTTTGATGGAAAGGGTGGTGCACCTTTGTCCAAACACACAAATGGCTTTCTTGGGTTTTGTAAATCTCTTGAAGTCGATGATGAATATGTTATGTGTAATCTATTCACCCTCACTCTTGAAGGTCGTGTTAATTAATGGTGTCATACCTTACCATCTACACCCATTCATTCTTTTCATCATTTTCTTAAGGAGCTTCGTTAAGGTTTTGATAGGTATGATTATCGAGATGTTTATAAAAGAATCAATCAACATATAATGAATACTAATGAAACAATTGATTATTTTTATAATAGATTCCTTCACTTATCTTATGAATTTCCTGAATAAGATATTGATTGGGATTTCTTTAAGAAAAAGTTTGAACGTTTGGTTCAGATTTCTTTGAATTAGTGTGAATCTAAACCCTCATATGATCGTCTCTCACCAAATTTGTAAATTATGATACACCTCTTATCTAAAAGGAGGAATCTATTGGTACTTTTGTTCCTTTTCCTCCTCATTTTCTAGTGCCAATTTGGTTTCCCCATTTTGATAGTGTTGAAGTTTGGAAATCTAGAAACCAATTTCCTGATTCATCTCCTTAGCCATCATCCATTTCTCATGATCCTGATTTGAATAAGAATAATTTGGAATGGTTCATGAAGCCTATGGTGAAGATTAATCTCTCCATTCCACCAGATGATATTAACACTCATAGCTCTATTATTGAATCTGATTTTTATTCTTGTCCTCCTCTATCATTTATCTCTCATGATCCCTTGCCCATTGATCCACTTTATCAGTCTCTTCCAAATCCAAGTATTGATCAGGAGAAAGGTAGTCACTGGAGGATTTGATCTCCCATCCTTGGTTGATTTTGAATCTAGCAATACTAGTGATGTATTAAATGAAATTGATTTTCCTAATCAATATGAATTCTTGGAAAACCTTCATTTTGTTGATTCTAATTGGTTTATTGTATATAACGATGGTTTCCCTAGTGAAATTTTTGATCTTTCGGTTCCTCAAGAGAAATTTGTTTCGAAAGATTTAGATCTTGAACCTAATTTGGTTAAAGAAGATGTTCTTATTATAATTCCCTCTTCACCTCACTATCCCTTACATTCCACCTTTTATAAGGCATTAACTTGTGATGAAGATACTACATTTAATGAGTTGGATTTTGAATTGACATATGATAACGAGATCATTTATAATGAAGAGGAAAGTGAAGAAATCAATGAGTATCCTTTCCATCCCTTATCATTTTTAATTTTTCATGAAGAAAAATATTATAGTAATGCTACTCATGATATTTTCTCAATCTATCCATATTTCGATGTGCAATTGGAAGGACCTTAGGACTTGGGTACTCTATTTTGAAGATGTAAGTTTTGACCAAATCATTGATGTAGATGGTTGCCATCTGGATAGTAGTGATCAAGTTGAAATTACTAGTGGTAGTTTCCCACACACCATGCATAATCCGATTCAATCCTCAAAATGCAATTCTATAATTCTTGAAAGTCTCGGGTCTCACCAGGAAGTTGAGGCACTTCAACTTTCATTGATGGTTATGTCAGGTTCTCAAGACTCTAGTAAATCCACTGAACCAAATAAAATTCGGATATTCTTGCAAAATTCTCTCCTTTGCATGATTTAATTGGATGTAAATCCCTTCGTGAAAGATGTTTGGTACTTCGGAAATATTTTTTCTAAATTTCAATATCTGGTCTTCGATCGAATTGAATTTTTTTTCAGTTGATCTATCTTCATGCAAATTTCTTATATCAAACTTAGGTTTGGAATGTATACCTTTAATGGATGAGTGAAGTTGTGAAGTTGATATTTCTAAAAATTACCTTTGGTTGAAGGATTCATACCTATCACATTCTTTTGAAAGCAATCAATTCCTAATCCTTCTTGTGAATATTCTAATACAAATTATTTTCTTCATGGCACTAGATATCCTCTTCAGTGTTAATAAATGTTGGTGCTATTTGCTGAATCGATTTCAAATTGATTTATCTTTATCCTCCATTGACTGCGAATCTCACACCCTTAATTAGTTTAGCTGATCATGACAACTATGATTTAGTTGATCATTTTCCCACTGGTATATCCTATGATGGTTGTTGTACATCAAATGATATTTATGTTTTATCATATCAAAATTTAGAAACTTGTCAAGTAATTGAGGCACTTTAGATTCCACTGATGGTTATGTTAGGTCCTCACTACCTTGATAAGATTTGTTATTATGATCAAGTCTATTTCCCTCCACAATATTCTCATCCTAATTCCACATCATTAATTGAAAATTATGTTTCAAAGGTTTGGGATAATCAATAGGAATGTTTTGAATTTCATGATCCAATATATCACCAATTAGAAGAAACTTACTTGGAAAGACCTTTTGTTAAAAGAAAGTTATGATCTCTCTTGATGTTTGCTAAGGAAGATAATACAAGTGCAGGCATATTCACAAGGAGCCATCAAGGTTTGTCTGCTTATGATGTTTATAAAAAATGTAAGGTGGAAGGTTGGGTAAAGTCAAGGGATATGATGCATATTTCTCCTTTTAAGGAAGACTTTCAATGTTTTGTACAAAGTTTTCCATCTTCTATCTTTTATGTTTCACATTATCATATATCGCTTGTAATTTCTTTCATCTTTATGTTTGCAAGTCAGGACCAATTATGATGGCTTCATTGGAAATATCTTTACACTTAGCCCTGACCTTATAGTTTATTAGGTTAGGAGTAGACTTAGTTTCATTTCGTTTCCCTTGCATTGCATCCACGCTCCATATTTCTCTCCATCGAGTCTTCATTTTTTTGTTTTCTTATTGTATATTCTACATGTTCTTTCATGTTCTGCCTCCTTTCACTTGGTTCTTTTTTTTGTTTCATTGTTTTTTCATGTATTTTATTTTGTTGTTTTTCTCAATAAGACTTGCATAAAAAATGTTCCTTTTGGCTCAAAGGGCAATGTGGCAAAACTTGAAAAGGGAAATTTTGATGACGAACAATGCTTGGCTATTCTATTATCTCTTCTCTATCTTAGTTTTGTATATATTTAAATTCAATGATGTCTAAATGGAAAATACAATCCACTCAAACAAAAATCCTTTGGTGAAACTATAGAACCCATATATATTCTAGGATCCTCATTCCTCAAGTTAGTAATGTAAGTAAATAGTTTTTTTTCTTGTTGATCTATTGAAGAAGAGAAAAGATAAGGGGAAAATCTAAAGCGAGCAAACCAATAATAGAGGTTATATAAATACTTCTTTGAAGGGGAAACTACCTTTGCTCTCAATAAGTCAGATCCCTCTTCTTCCCATTGAAAATAAAAAGTTTCAAAGCACATTCCTATTAAATAAATAAATACAGGGTGAAAGAAGAGAAAGACTTTCTATGCAAGGAGGTGAAGTAAGCGACTCACTAGGATACTGTCCAGGCTCACTGGCAGTGAAGAAACACTTGTGCTCCTGTAGTGACTCCATCAAGGTATTATCCAGGCCTGCTAGTAGTATAGAAACACTAGAGATGAAACTCATACTTTGAATATCTTAATCTCACCATGCATATTACCCTTTCCTAAATTGAAGAAATTGTGATTTGGAAAGCCTTGAGATGTATTTAACTAAGGGAATGGAGGGAACTATATCTATAGCCAAGTTAAGTATGGAAGCCAAGGTAATCTGCAAGATGAATCAATACTTCCTGAAAGACTAAGACATTTCACTTAGATATAAACCTAAACAGAGAAGTTGTATTTCTACCAGTGTGTTGCCATGTGTTGTCGTTGCGTTCAACACCGTCCAAAATTTTTATCACACTTGAATTTTGGAGCCCACTAATGCTCTTATGATCTATCAACCTATGATTACTCCATGGTTTTTTAATGTTTTATAAAGTGTTTAAGTCTTCTTCCTAGTTTTAAATTATCAAGTCACTTGCACTCACATGCACAGTCTTCGATAAGTTCATGAGAAAAATTCCTTTATGCAAGATTGAAAACGCATAGCACCATCCATCAAATATAGTTCCTATGTGATTTTCAACGCATGATGATAATTATTGCACACTTTCATGGGCAATCTCCCTCACTTTGGTTGTGTTTGTACTTTTATTACATAGATTTTTCTCAACTGTCACTTTTGCACATTTCCTCTTTCAAAAGTGTCGTTTTTACATTCACGACTATTGTTTTTTCTTGTTTTCACTTTAATAAGTGGTTTTCTAATGTTATCTTCACTATGGAATGTGTCATTTTCAAGGTTGTTCATATTTCACAAGTGTCGTCTCATGTTTTCATCATGTCGCAAATGTCATTCTTGTGATTTTCACTCCTATGTGA
Source organism: Pinus taeda (assembly GCA_000404065.3). Classification (NCBI taxonomy): domain Eukaryota; kingdom Viridiplantae; phylum Streptophyta; class Pinopsida; order Pinales; family Pinaceae; genus Pinus; species Pinus taeda. Next base: position 17,117 of record APFE031085017.1, on the reverse strand, counting down.
CCACAACTTTTCACATCACCAAAGTTAGTTATGGCACACTCTTCTACATTATATGGTCTTACATATTATTACAATATGTTTTAGGCACATTTCTATCGCTTATTTCACTTTTTGTTCGCAATCGTCACAGTTGTTGTAACTTGTGGTGTAAGTGTCATAATGTGTCATTTTAACTATCACACTTAGAAATAAGTGTCGCGTTGTTGTCATTTCAATTTGTGGTTTTTATTTATGTGTCATATGTATATTATGGCTTGCATTAATGGTTTAATGTATGTGATCGATGTTTGAGTCATTTTCGGATGTGTTTCCCTCCTTTACTCCATCGATCCCACACTTACCCATTTTGGAGCCCTTCTTGGTACTTGAACCCTATGCAAGTTGTGAAGCCTTTAGCCCTCTTATTGAGTGAAAATTTAAACTTATCCATGTAATTCAATGATGCAATCCTAATACCAAACATTGGTGTAATAAGTCTCTCTCAAGATTACCCTAAAGTCTGCTGTACATTATGATCCTCCCACAAGAAGTCACTTGACCCTTCTTTCTTATAATGACTCACTTCATTGAGTTTTTGTCACCTCTACCTTGCATGCTACATAGATAATTCCTAGCTAAGATAATGGACCTCTTTCACACTTTTTCAGAGGGAAAAATGCAATGAAAGGATCCTCATATGCTCCCATTGCAGTGAAAACCCTCCTAGGAAAAGTGGATTCAGCCCTATGGCCTACCTCAATGACAAGTGAGCTCTAAATGGAAAATCACCCATTATTGGGTCAAACTGCACTAGCCTAGGATGAAAATTGCATTAAAAAGCAACAAAGACCCCTTGTTGAAGAAATTTGTGCTTTCTTTCAAGCCTCCTCTTCCTTTAACCACATGTTACACTCCTAAAGGTTGAAGCCTCACCCTTCCTGCTTCCCCAATGTACTCTGTGCCCAATCCTTTATTAACATATTCCCTTTGAGTACATGGAAAAGTAGGGAAGGTTGAAGGAAGCCTCCTCTCTACCTTTGACCACTCAAATTTCACTCTCCTAGAAGTCTACTTTCCCTTTGAGTGCATAATGCAGTCATGAAGGTTGAAACTTTACCCTTACCCCTTTCCTAATGCGCTCATTTTATCTATCCTTCCTTAGACCCTTACTTTAATCACATGGTGTAGTAGGGAAGGTTGAATGATGTCCCCATTCACCCATAATTGGTCAAACTATTCTTTTAACCTTTCCTCTCTTTTCCTTGGAGCGCATAGAACAACCTTGAAGCATGAAGCTTTCCATCTTATCCTTTTGTCTTCCCCCACTATGTTGGACCAAGGAGAGATTCTCCTCATATTGCATGACATAGTAAAATCAAATAGTGGAGCCTTCCTAAGCCACTAATGAGTTTTATTATGCCTTATTAAACAAGCCTTCTTCTTTTGACCCTCCCATAGGTCTATCATGAGAAAATCATCCCATGAGCTAGGTAGTGATAGAATAGATATTTTAAAGGTTGATATTGCCTTGTCATGAATGATTTTCATTGGTATGAGTGCCTTCCAATCATGAAAAGGTAATTCTCAAGACAGAACAACAAGGAGAAAGCATGAAGAAACACCTACAAAGAAGAAGTACCAAGAGAGCTATCATGAGGACATGAAGCAAGTCTTGGATCGAGATGGAAAGAATACATTACATGATGATTCAGAGGATTATGATATTGATCAAAGGCCATTTGGAGGGTGAATATGAGAAGCAAATTATATCCTTCATGAATATAAAGCATAGATCAGATCACTGAACTTGGTGAAAGAAGATAAAATGGATCAAAACAGAGCTAGGTGTACACTGTGCGAGAATGGGGGTTTGGGAATGGTAGCCATGGTCAGCACGTAGGGTAGCAAGGATGCCGAAGAACTAGGTCTTTGGAGGGTCCTGTCTCTCAAGTGTGGACTATCCAATGAACCATTTTGGAGGGAACAAACTAGTTTTTGGGTTGCTGGCAACCTGGAAGTTGTGAAAATAGGAGAACAACGTTCAAATGCGGTCTCTGCAATTTGGGCATCAAGGAGATCAACGCTCTGTCATTTTGGGGGTTTTTATTGTCTTAGGCACACAACGGTCTGCTCATACCAGATTGAGTGGTTTATGTGGCCTTTTAAGAAGGCCCTATGGTGGGCGCGAACTGGTTATATCACAAAGATTAGCACATTTGTCTTCCGTAGGATACATGATTTGTTTTATAGTTGCACCTAAATCTTGCAAGTAGCATTTCTTTGGAGCAAGGAAAATCTGAGTGTGGGCTTTGTCTGATGGGAAATAGGTCCATCAACATGGCGGCAGGGGTGGGAACAAGGGCTCTCCATCACCTAAGCCTTGGTGTTTCGGGGGTTGGGCGCATTACTTCTCACAACATACCAGATCCGGACTTCAATGAGGTTATTAGCAACCTGCTTTCCCCCGCTACTGTGACGTAGCATGATAATCTACCTACCATTTCCTTGGTGGGTTCGAGGTTTGTTCCTAGGCTCGCATATGGTGGCTCTATTTCCTTTCATTGCTAAGATGTGCTGAGCTCATCCCTTTGGGCCTTTTGGGCTTCTCGCACCTGAGTGTCCCATTGATCACAAAAGTGAGTTCAGCTCCCAGAACAAGGTATATTCTCTTTGCGACAAAATATTTCTAAAACCCCTACTGGGACCTCAGTGTTGATCTTGGTAAAAAATAGATACAGATTTAATTAACTGAAACAAAACATCTCGTAATATGTCACGTACCCGACCCAAATGAAAAAATTGTTATTCGAGGGTAGAACATTACAAGACAATGGGTCTTTAAAGGAGTATCACATCCTAATAGAATCTACCATTACTCTCAACCTGAGACTACGTGGCGGGGATGCAAAAACCAGAAAATCAAAAAATATGGGAGGTGTTTATGGGTGAAATGATTCAAAAAATACAGAAGCGAAAGCGAAAA
>APFE031085017.1:1402-13847 GCA_000404065.3 Pinus taeda | reverse complement strand
AAAACAAAAAAAAAACAAAAACAAAACAAAAAAACAAAAAAAACAAAAACAAAAACAAAAAACAAAACAAAACAAAAAAAACAAAAAACAAAAAAAAACAGGGGTAGAATCTTTCAAGAACATCCTACAGGGGAAAAGGTTCTTCCCCTAGCCCATACGTCATGGAGCAACTGAACTCCACTCTAGAAATAGAATTTTACAACACATAAATAGATATAATTGTTCTTCTTTTGAAACAAAATCCGTCATTTTTCGTTTCAATTGTTTCTCACCAAAAATGGTTGAGCTTTTTCACTACATTTTGACCAACTAGACTTTAGATTTTGAAATATTGTAGCACCTTCCTCCCACATCTACCCAAGCAACTGGCCAGCTGGAGTAAACATGTGACGAGACACCACTATGATAATATTAAACCTCCTTTGTGACTTTAAGGAAATTGAATCTATGGAACATCACACACAGTCATCCAACATCATCCACATAACCTTAAGGTTAGCCACTCAGACTGCATGTCCATGGGTCCTACATCTATTTGAGAGACTTAAGGGCAGCGTAACGCTCCATAGAAACTGACCAAGTGAGTTAGCTTTAGGACTAATGCTCCCCAGACACTACCTAGGTGCTTTATAACACTTCCCAGACACTGCCCAAGCAAGTTAGTCTCAGCACTAATGCTAGTATTTCGGGATTTGAGCCACCTTTTTTAACCTAGAGCTCGGGGCACTGCCCAGAATGGAATGATAATTTAGAATTGGTAAGGATACAAGGTAACATGGATACAAAAGTAATAATATGAACAAAATAATATCCAAACACCTACTAGCCATGATAGGCATTTCATCAAACATATCATCAACATGTAACCTACAGGTGTATACAACAGAATTAAGTGTAGGGATCTCATACTTATCTGAGAATTGTCATGAACCATTGTTTCCTCATGTCTTTTGCTGCCTTATCACTTATTGGGTCATAAATACAATATCCATTAAAACACAAGTAAAAACGTGCTAAGATCCAAACATAATTGCTGCCATAAAAAGTACATATAACCAACATAATAGAAACATAAATACAATGGACATATCAACCATCAAAATCCATATATATATCAGTACATTTTCACATGAGAATCAAGGGAATTAATTTCTCATTAATAAATGCAATGAACCAACCAGTGATGGGGCTACCACGTTCCACCCAACCATAGATTGGCTGAGCCAAGTTTCTCTTCAGGCAGTCACCCCTGTGCCATATTTCAAGCATGAATTTGGGACCCATAGAACACATCAAAAACACTAATAAATTTGGATGCCATCGGAGTTTCGTGCCTACACCCTGAGGAATTTGAGTGCCTCATAGTATCTCAGGATTTACCCTGCATTCTCAGTCTGATCCAGGGATCACTAGGTCCTACACTGAGAAATACTCTCCAAGATTTACCATGCATTCCATCCCAAAATCACTAGGGCCAATTTAGAAAAAATCCACCTCTTGGCTTTACCGTATATCCTGCCATTCACAGCAAGGATACCTAGGCTCATCGAGGCACACAATTTGGCTTTACCGCAACCCATAGTCTGGTTCAAGGGTTACTAGGTTAGTGGCTTCATGCATCATTAGTCTGGTTCAGGGACCACTACCACCATGTGTTTTCGATTCGGATATCAACCCCACTTAGCTTCAAATCCAATTCATCCATCCCCCACAAAATGCATGAGAGAACCCATCGCATCAAAGCTATTAGGAAATGGCAAGGCTAGGCTAACAATACGGTCACACTTGGCAAAACCCATGCCATGGTAGAAAAGAAACACATGGAATCCCATGCATTCCAAATATAGCAAGGAAAATACACATTCAAGTTGATACCTACAATGAATAATTTTGTAGTTGTTTGATCCTACATTTCCCTACTTGATCTTTGCTTCCTCTTGGCTTCTTTGCCTTTCTTTCTCCAATGCCAAAGTGCTCCAAGAAAACTCTAAGTGTCCAAGAGTATGAGAGAGAGAAACAATAATGAGAGTGCTTCAAAAACGAATTGACCAAGTCTTTCCCATTGATCCTTAGAATACTTTTTATTAATGAGGCCTCTATTTTCTTCATTTTCCATTATTTCCCTTCAATTTCCTCCTCACATGCAACATGTGACCTTTCACCTTCCTTTTCTCCTAATTTCCATTATTTTCATAAATAAATGCGCCAAAATACCTTTTTTCCTCGTTAATGCCTTAACCATAAACAACCAAATGAACACACACTAGGATGTTTTTCCCACCATTCAGCTTGGAATACGTGTCCCATCATTCGTGGTATTTATATTATTTTTTACATGGAATTTTCACCAGGGCTATTACAGAACCCTCCCCCTTAGGGGAACACCATCCTCGGTGTTCAATGACACCTATAACCAACATGACCACTCAAAACAAAACATTCTGCCCATGGAGCTTTATAACATAGCTTGTTGCAATATTTACAATGAAATTCCTACTCAAAATCAGAAGCTCGTGACAACATACTGCATAGTAGAGCTTTATAACACAACCCAATGTAGTATTTACAATAACTACATATACATATACACATATGCACATTTTCCCAACAAGAAAAAACATCCACAACAAGGGAATCTAGAGGCTCACACTTCCACCCTCAAAGTAATACCAGGATCCACCTCCTTCCCAGGAAGTCTAGAATCCATTGCATAGTCAAATCTGCATCCAATGTCCAGCGATATATGTTGTTCGAAGAGGGAAATAATGAGAAAAGAAACTACACATATTCAGTTATACATTGACCAAGAAAAGAAACTGAAATCAAACACACGCACAAATACACAGGATTTACATGGTAAAACCTTGATAGGGTGTCAAGCAAGCATCCATGGTGCAAGGGATTGGAATCTCTATTAATTCAACAATGATTCTCCATGATTACATTTCTTGAGAATTCACTAGTTTTATACTAGCTGCCTTTGTTACATAACTACTATTTCGGTATAGAACTAACTAGTTACATTTTACCCAAAATTACATAATTCGTTTTCAAACTAACAAACTACACCTTGACAAAAATTTTCCTAATCCCTTACCCATGCCCATTCATCATCTTTTCTGCAAGCCAAGAGAAGCTAAACACCATCATAGCTTCTCTACTATAACTAGCTTCATGAACATGTCTGCACAATTTTCTCACGTATGGACCTTTTAAAGAGCTACTTTTCCGCCATTGATCACATGTCTCAGGAAATGATACCATACATCAATGTGCTTGGTTCTGCTATGATAAGCAGGATTTGTAGCCAAGTGAATAGCATTTTGACTATCACAGAGTACATTCACTTTCTCCTGTGTACTTCCAATCTCATCGAGTAGACCTTTTAACTAGATTGCTTCTTTACTGGCATTTGAAGCAATTATATATTCAGCTTTGGTAGTGGACAACGCAACTGTTTCTTGAAGCTTTGACATCCAACTAATTGCTCCACCTATAAGAGTAAAGACATAACCTATAGTATATCTTCTTTTTTCCAAATCACCTGCATAGTGAGCATCTACATATTCGCAAACTGGTCATTCACTACCATTAAAGACAATGCAATGGTCACTTATGCCTCTTAGATATTGAAGCACCCATTTCATTGCTTTCCAATGTTCTTTACTTGGATTTGCCATGAACCTGCTGACAACTCCAATTGCATGTGAAATGTCAGGTCTCGTAAATACCATCGCATACATTAAGTTGCCTACAACATTTGCATATGGTACATGAGACATATACTACTTTTCTTCATCAGCTCTAGGACTCAAAACAGAAGAAAGCTTAAAATGGGAAGCTAGTGGAACATTAACAACTTTCACATTTTTCATAGAGAACTTTTCAAGTACTTTCTCCACATACTTCTGTTGTGATAACCAAAGCTTACCATTTTTCCTGTCTCTGTGTATCTTCATGCCTAAGATATGTTTTGCTACTCCAAGATCCTTCATATCAAATGTCCTAGAAAATTGAGCCTTTAACCTGTTGATCTCTCCCATGCTTTTGCTTGCAATAAGCATATCGTCAACATACAAAGCTAAGATAATGAATATGCCATTGAAACTTTTGAAGTATACAAAATGATCATATTCACTTCTTATAAAGTTCTAGCTCACCATGAAGGAATCAAACTTCTTGTACCATTGTCTGGGAGACTGCCTCAGACCATACAATGACTTCCTAAGCTTGGAAACTAATCTTCTACTATGACCTTGTACAAAACCTTCTGGTTGTTCCATATATATCTCTTCATTCAAATCACCATGTAGAAAAGTTGTTTTAACATCTAATTGTTCTAACTCAAGATTAAGTAACGCGGTTAGTGCCAACACAGTACAAATAGAAACAATTTTTACAACTGGAGAAAAAATCTCATGAAAGTCTCTACCTTCAACCTGAGAATACCCTTTTGCTACCAGTCTTGCCTTATACCTTTCGATACTTCCATCAACTTTCCGTTTCAGTTTAAAGACCCACTTGCATCCAAAAACACTTCTCCCCTTAGGAAGTTCTACAAGATCCTAGGTATTGTTCTTGGCTAAGGAATCCATTTCTTCTTCCATAGTCATTTTCCATTTTTCGCTATCTGTATCATCTACTACTTCCTGATAACGAGAAGGTTCCCCATCTTCAGTAATCAAAGCAAAAGATGAAGCAGAATCTTCATACCTTGGGAGTTTTCCTTTCCCTTGTAGACCTTCTTAGAGCAACTAGTTGTTGAACTGGTTTAGAAACTTGAACTGGTTTAGAGGCTTCAATGGCTTCCTTTGTGTCTTCAACACCTTTTTATCCATAAGTCTCTCCTTCCTTTTGACTATCACCGAAAGGTCTAGCCTCCAACTGAACTCGTTGATTTGGCGATACCTATTCCTATTCAATTCTTTCAACATTTTATTTTAAAAGAGAGGATTCATCAAATGTTACATCTCTACTAATGAATATCTTCCGCAATGTAGGATCCCATAGCCTATATCCTTTCACTGCATAGTCATACCTAGCAAAGACATAACATTTTGACTTTGGATCTAATTTTGAACGCTGATTTTTCGGAATAAGAGAATAAGCATCACAGCCAAATATCCTCAAATGTGAATAGGCACAAGAATGAACTGTCCAGACTTCTTCAGGGATTTTACAATCAATTGCTACTGAAGGTGATCCGTTAACTAAATAACAAGAAGTAGATATTGCTTATGCCCACAACTCCTTTTGCAAGTTAGCATTACTGATCATACTTTTGGCTCTTTCCATAAGAGTCTGATTCATACGCTCAGCAACACCATTTTGCTGAGGAGTATAAACATCAGTTTTGTGTCTAATAATTCCCTCATCCTACAGTATTGTTCAAATTCAACTGAAGTGAACTCACCACCATTGTCAATTCTTAAACATTTAATAGATTTTCATGTTCTTTTCTCTACCATTTCTTTAAATTGTTTAAAGACATTGAATACATCAACTTTCTTTTTTAGCATAAAGACCCAAAATTTACGGGAGAAATCATCAATAAACGTTAAAAAATATATAGCAACTCCATATAACACAACAGGGGATGGTCCCCACAGATCAGAATGAATATAGTCTAAAACATCTTTACTATTATGATTTCCAACTTTAAATCTCTGTTTACATTGTTTTCCCTACACACAATGTTTACAGAAATTTAACTTCAAGGATTTCAGATAGGGAAGAGATTTATGTTTCATCAGTATCTGAAGACCTTTCTCACTCATATGACCCAATCACTGATGCCATAGAGGAGTACCTACTTCTTCCTTTTCTGATGCAACTGTTGCTTCACTGACCTAAGTGCTTCCTTTTAACCTGTAAATATTTTCGACCTTTTCTACTTTCATAACCACTAGGGCTCATTTAGAGACTTCAAGACACCATCCTGACCTGTAAACTTATAACCATCTGAATCCAACACTCCCAAAGAAATCAATTTTTTCTTCAAATCAGGTACATGTCTAACACTAGTTAATGTTCTAACTATGTTATCATACATCTTAATCCTGATATCTCCCATCCCAACAGTCTGACATGACACATTATTACCCATAAACACAAAACTACCGTTCACATTTTCATATGAAGTAACCATCTGCATAACCATCTGCATAGGTCAAACCAGGTTAACACAATACATATAACATCAATATCTTCAATGCAATGAACATAACCATCACACATATGACCAATCCAAATTATGACATCAAGATCTCAATGAAATAACACTAATCATCAAGTTAATAACATATAGCAAAAATAAGCTATATATCATGCTCATCAACAACATAAAACCGAATCATCCAGCTAACTATCATATAACAATCAACAATTTAACCTATAACATACTCATCAACAACGTCATATAGCATAATCATCAAGTTATCTAATATAAAACAACAATAGTAATGCATACAACTACAAGATACTATCATTCTTGACTATTCGACACATGTGCATATAACTACAATAGTCAACCAACATCTATCATGAACGTAACCATAACATCAAAAGACATGTACATAAACATGATGCATTTAAACCTAATGCATATAAAATCTTTAACTTACATACCTGCATATCGAACATACAATACATGTATGAAGATCTTCTCTTACCCCAATGTCCAATGTTGCAACCTCATTATAATGATCTGCATCTCCTGCTCTATCTCAGCCAACACATTAGCATCATAACAACCAACAACATCATGATGACCTAATTTCATACAATGACTTCACAAGGCATGTTTGACCTACTATACATGCATAATCATAACCAAGACCATACATGCATAACAACTACGTATACACACATAAAAAATGAGTACCAAACCATATACACATCATTATAGCTAGAGTATAGTCATTAATGCATGACAATATCAACCAGACAAGCCATCACCTCAAGCATGACAACAACAACCACATCACATGCACCTGATAACATGTGAATAGTGATGTGCATAGCAATGCATAATCAATCATACGCACATGAAAAAATACTCCACGACAACACCTTCAACCTTCACATGGCTACATTACTACAACCATGATCAAATCCATGCAAGGGAAACAAGCACATGGACTACAACACAAGATAAACACATGAAACTGACATGAATGCATGACCAACACACAGCCCAAGGAGAGCACAACCACACTATGATACCACTCAGTATTGCTCTCCTCCCACATTTACCCAAGAAACCAGCCAGCCGAGGTAAACATGCGATGATAGGCCACTATGATAAGATTCAATCTCCTTGGCGACTTTAAGGAAATGGAATCTACGAAACATCACACATAGTCATCCAACATCATCCACATAACCTTCAGAAGACAAGTCAGCCACTTAGACTGTCTGTCCCTGGGCCTTACAACTGTTTGAGAGACTTAAGGGCAGGGTAATGCTCCCTAGACACTGCCCAGGTGAGTTAGATTTAGGACTAACACTCCCCAAACATTGCCTAGGTTCTTTATAACACTTCCTAGACACTACCCAGGCAAGTTAGTTTTAGGACTAACACTCCCCAGACACTACCTAGGTGCTTTATAACACTTCCCAGACACTGCCCAGGCGAGTTAGTCTCAACACTAATGCTAGCATTCAAGGATTTGATCCACCCTTTTTAGCCCAGAGCCTAGGAAACTTCTCAGAATGGAATGATCATTTATAATTGGTAAGGATACAAGGTAACAAGGATACAAAAGCAATAATATGAACAAAATCATAACTAGACACCTACTAGCCATGATAGGCATTTCGTCAAACATATCATCAACATGTAACTTATAGGTGTAAATAATAGAATTAAGTGTAGGGATATCATACTTATCTGAGAATCACCATGAACCATTGTTTCCTCGTGTATTTTTCTGCCTTATCACTTATTGGGTTATAAATACAATATCCATTCAAACACGAGAAAAAACATGTTGAGAGCTAAGCATAGCTATTGCCATAAAATGTGCATATAACCAACATAATAGGAACAAAAATACAATGGACATATCAACCATCAAAATCCATATATATATTAGTACATTTTCACATGAAAATCAAGGGAATGAATTTCTCATTAATAAATGCAATGAACCAAATGGTGATGGGACTACCACCTTTCACCTAACCACAGATTGGATGAGCCAAGTTTCTCTCCAGCCAATCATCCCCGTGCCATATTCCAAGCATGAATGTGGGACTCATAGAACACATAAAAACCACCAATCAATGTGGATTCCATTGGAGTTCTCTGCCTACACTGTGAGGAATTTGAGTGCCTCCTAGTCTCTCAGGATTTACCATGCATCCGCAGTTTGATCTAAGGATCACTAGGCCCTACACTGAGAGATACTCTCTAGGATTTACCATGCATTCCATCCCAGAATCACTAGGCCCAACAGAGAGAAAATCCACCTCTTGGCTTTACCGTATATCCCGCCATTCACTAACAAGGATTCCTAGGCTCACCAAGGCACACAATCTGGCTTTACTGCAACCCACATTCTGGTTCAGGGGTTACTAGGCTAGTGGCTTCGTGCATCCTTAGTCTAGTTCATGGACAACTACCAACATGTGTTTTTCAATTCAAAGATCCACCCCATTCAACTTCGAATCCAATCTGGCCATTCCCCACAAAACGCATGAGAGAACCCATCTCATCAAAGCTATCAGGAAATGGCAAGGCTAGGCTGAAAATATTGTCACACCTGGAAAAACCCATGCCATGGTAGAAAAGAAACACATGAAATCCTTCATGCCAAATCTAGCAAGGAAAATACACATGCAAGTTGATACCTGCAAGTACACTTGTTGTAGTTGTTTGATCTTGCCTTTCCCTGCTTGATCTTTGCTTCCTATTGCCTTCTTTGCCTTTCTTTCTCTAATGCCAAAGTGCTCCAAGAAAACTCTTAAGTGTCCAAGAGTATGAGAGAGAAAATAATTAGAGTGCTCCAAGAAAACTCTTAAGTGTCCAAGAGTATGAGAGAGAGAAAATAATTAGAGTGCTCCAAAACTGAACTGACCAAGTCTTGCCCACTGATCCTCAGAAGCCTTTTTATTAATAAGGCCTCTAGTTTCTTCATTTTCCATTATTTTCCTTAAATTTCATCCTCACATGCAACATGTGACCTTTCACCTTCCTTTTCTCCTAATGTCCATTATTTTCATAAATAAATGTGCCAAAATACCTTTTTGCCTCTTTAATGCCTCAACCATTTCCTTTTCCAATTTCCTTAGCCATAAACAACCAAATGAACACACACTAGGATGTTTTGCCCACCATTCAGGTCGGAATACATGCCCCATCATCCATGGTATTTATATATACTTTTTACATGGACTTTTCACCAGGGATGTTACAAATACATCTATGATCAAAAGGGTTCGTCATTGTAAGATTCCCATCATCAGAGGCTAGGGACATCATCTTATAGGATGGTCCATGGTTCTGGGGATCAATAAGCTTTTTCATCACTCGGTTCCATGATTTTGATGCAAACACCATGGTTGTCTCCATAATTTCAGTATGGGTCCGGCTGCATAATCTACCTCTTAATTTCTCCAGAATTTCAGTATGGGTCCGGCTGCATAATCTACCTCTTAATTTCTAAGATGAACATGTTCTTACTTGTATCGGGAACATCATTGGGACATATATTAAGACAAATACAAATATTGGAGGAAAGTATCTACACATATGCACGAATATGTGTGGAAGTAGATCTCAACAAAGGTCTACTAGAGCGTATTGAACTGATCCATAAACAGAGGAACTGGACTCAGATACTACACTAACACAGTATTCAAGTGTAGAATCTGCTGGCAAATAGGGCACCTTCAAAAAATGTGTCCATATGCCAAGAAAGACTCCGGTAGAAAGAAGAAGACTAGGAAACAACCTAAAGGCTAGAATTTCCCTCCACCCAAGCAGGAAGAGGAGGAGGATTTGGTAGATGAGGAACCCATAGTATTTGGGAACAACTATACAACACATGCACCATAAACCTAGGGGGAACACACATAAGGACCCATGGAACCATAGAACAATCAGGTACAAACAACAAACATACTAGAAGTAATGGAATCAAGTGGGTACAAATGTACACATACATTAGAAAATTCAAATTCAGACAAAGAAAATACAAACCTGATGGTAATCATCTCTCTCTTGTCACTTCTTCACCATCTCAAGGGCAGTGGCGCAAGGTTGAGAAAAAGAAAGGCAGAAAAACTTAAATTTTCTCCTCATTGTATATTAGTTTGGTTATTTTGTATGTTTATGCTTATCATCAGTCATTTACTTGGTTATGTTATGTTCTTAGCAAATACAACATGTAATTTTGTTTTCATTAATAAAATTACGCCTTTTTCCTTGGAAAAAAATAAGAAGAGATCATCAAGAATGCAATATGAAGTAGCAAGAAAGAGAACTTGGCATTGCCACCCCATCATGAAGTCCATGTCATCATTTTCAAGTTGTAACTTGTACAAGTGTCATCATAGTGGTCAATGTATGTCCATGTGTAATGCCACATCATCATGTGGAGTTTAATGATGTATTTTCAATAAAAGGACAAAATGTAATGTGTGGAATTCCAAGAGTCATATGTTGAACATGAAGAGTCACTTAGTCATATATGGAAAAAATGTCTTTAGGGGGAGTCCAAAAGTCATTTAGAAGTTCAAGAGTTACATAGAAGTCCAAAGGTCATAATTGAAGTCCAAGAGTCATGAGGGTAACTCAATATTGATAGGGATATGAAAGGTCATCTCCCTTGTTATAAAAGGAACCTCATAACTCAAGGAAAAGGATTTTCGAGGCTTAACCTTTGGAGATCTAGTCTTGGCTTCTCTACTTGGAATAGGAGAGAAAACTAGTCTTTGGAGAAGAAAGAAATGATTTAACGTTCCACTATTGGAACTAGTGCCTCACCATTTTAACAGTGTAATTGGATCTTTCACCTTATAATTGAAGCTCGTTGAGCCAACACATTTTCATGCATGTATTTTGAATGTATTATGACTATTATTCAGATGTTTTCTATACATGTTTTATTCGTATGTACTAAGGAAATTGAACAATTTTGGTGGCATTGATAATTATCTTGTTGAAGGTGTGTTGTATGTGTTTTAATGATCATTGTGTCTAAGTGAACTATTTAACTAGATAACTAATTAATATTTCTTTTCTCGTGTGTCTCTCTTGGGTTAATACTATTAGTTACTTCTAGAGGATCACTTTTTGTCTCCCCCCTCGTGAAGGTATCCTTTTATACATTGCAATCAGCGTTTCATAATGTCAACTTACATGCTTGTTCAAGGTTTATGTATATGATCTCTTATGTTATCCATTGAAACGAAGACGAACCTTTGTGTTATGGTGGTCGAGTTGATACTCTAGAATGGGCTCCTACTCCAAAATGTGTGAGTTCTAATTGGTACTTCACATTGGGGCGACCCCCTATATGTTGGTGGTACCCATCACCATCAACACATTCATAACCCACAAATAATTTAACCCTGGATTAGAGCATAATTGTAGATCCCTTATCATTAATCTCACCTTGGTAGGATTTGGCGTCTACTTTCACTTCCATTTGAATAGATATTGGGGAGGAGGGATGACACTAGAACTTGGTTACTCTTTCTATGGCTCCCTTTTTGGCTTATTTTCCAAGTCTTCATTATCTCTTGATTTCTCCTCTAACTCAATTTCTAAGTAAAAGCTACCAATTTCTTGAAAGGTCCAAAGTTTTTCACTACATATGCCATGAGGAGGGTTGTTGTTACACTGAAATTTGTCACCATGACTATCTGCAGTTACTATGGCTCCATCAATAGTCATATTATCCTCCTTGTCAAGCCTCATACCTCTGCTCTTCATGTCAAACTTCAAAAAGAGAGAAAGTCACTTAAAAACATGTTTATCTCTGGTACGCAGGTTCTCTCTACCTTGCCTGCGTGTACGCACTCCAAACACCCTGTACCTGCGTACTTGTACGCTCTGTAAACCAAAGGATGGGTGCATACCCCTGTAAAGGTCAAAAAGCGCGAGTTTCATCTTTAAAAAGTTACTTGTGGTCACTTCTAGAGCCTTCTAGAAGAGTGTTTGACGTGTATTGAGCGCCTCCAGATGGTTCATGCATCCCTATGATAGAGGAGATTATCCCATCAAGAGAGGAGCTACCCCATCCAAAAGAGGGAGTATCCCATTGATGTTGGAACTGAATAACCTCCTCTAGAATACTATAAATACAGGCATTGGGCCAGAGGAGGGGAGGTTGAAAGCTGAACATTCTAAAGGGTAAATGCTGCTGGAATTAGGACTTGCATTGTTGACTTGTGGGGAGAGATCACTATCCTTCCTTGTTGCCATATTGGGAGTGGG
>APFE031085013.1:35700-70809 GCA_000404065.3 Pinus taeda | reverse complement strand
CTTATATCATGGTGTTCATGTGTGCTCTTTATGTGTGATGATTTGTTCTGTTTACTGCACCTGATTACTGTCAATATGGTTAATAATGTTCTGATGCATTTACTGAAGATAAGTTAACTGAATCATAAGATTACTGCATGTACACTGGTTGCATTTAACACAGTCGCGTATATACGCGGATATCCTTAATTGAAGTAGCGTATATGAATCTGAGTATGAAAAATTGAAAAGTTTTACTGACTTGATAATACTGATTCACCCCCCCTCTTAGTATTATTTCCAACAATTACCTTGTTCACCTGCCTATATTCAATGCACAACCTGAGAGTTCCATCCTTCTTCTTCACAAACAAAACTGGTGCACCCCAAGGCGAAATAGTTGGCCTAATGTATCCCTTGTCAAGCATCTCCTTCAACTACAAATTCAATGTCACTAATTCTATAGTGCTCATCTTGTAAGTTGCCTTTGATGTTGGTGTTTCTCCTAGTACTAACTCAATAGAAAAGTCTACTTCCCAGGGAGGAGGAAATTCTAAAATTTCTTCTGGAAATACATCCTGAAACTGTTGCAAAACCAATTACATATTCAAGACTTCCACATCCTCAACATCCTTACCTTTATCACTGGAAACATGCATTGCGAACAATACACACCCTTTCATACAATTGCGCTTAGCCTACGTAGCTATAACCATTATCACTGATGTAGGATTCTTCTTACTCTGCAATATTCTCTTCTCTCCATCATCATCCAAACACTCAATAGCCTTCTAATAAAAATATACCTTAGTCCTTTGAAGGTATAACTGTCCATACCCAAAAGCATATTGTATGATTCCAAAGGAAGCACATTTAGATGCATTGATGTAGGCATACCATTAAGCTCAAATGAAGAATCTCTTACCCAATGTTGAACTCTTTTCTTATCACCTGTATCCAACTACACCAACCAAGCCTTTGCATGCACTTCTTTTCTCAAACCAAACTTATCCACCAAATCATGGTTAACATAAATATAATTATATATAGGGTTAATCAAAATAGAAACAACTTGATCAAATAACTTACCTTCAATCTCAATGATGGGTTCCTAGTGATCTGCCTACTTATTATCAAATGTTGCATAGATACAAGGAATGCTCTATCCAAGACCCCCAACTTTCTGCGCCTCCTAAGCACTGTAGATATGAGGCCTACCACCGTGATACAACAAACAATCCTTCTTGCGATAATCCTTGCCACATATACAACACTGCAATGACCCACTACTTTTTTTCTACTGCTCTCCAGGCTGAGGTCCATGTCCCTTCTCAACTACATTAAACTTCTTGTAAGGAGCAACATTTTTCTTCTCACTTGCATTCTGAGGTATTCCCTACTTTGGTGGCCACTTGCCTTCACTATTATCATTCCCTTTCCAACCTTGCTTAGACTTGGTCTTATGCTTCGATTTCTCATAAAAATGCTTCAATTTTCTAATGACTTCCTCAAGCGAATGAGGCTCATCATACTCAATTTGATCCTTAAATTCTAATCGCAATCCACTGATAAATCTCTTAACTTCTATTTTTTCATCCTTAAGATACGACACATACCTCAACATCTTTAGGAACTTAGTCGTGTACTCCTCATTTGCCATAGATCCCATCCTTAGCTCATAGAACTCCTTGGATTTTCCATCATAGTACCTCTATGACAAGTACTTCTTCCTAAAGAATATCTTGAATTCACACCAACTCAACTCCTCTATCCTGATGTCTCTTACACGTTTCACATCTTCCCACTAGATGTTTTCCTTCCCTTTGAGACTGAAAATAACTAACCTTGCCTTCTTGTACTCTATATAGTCATGCATCTCAAAGAAATTCTTCATCCAAAGTTACCATGCCTATGCACGTCTAATTTCTTATACTCTCCATCAAATTTAGGCAACTTGGATTTCTTGAACTCATCTTAAAAATATCCCTTCTCAATCCTCCTATAAGGATGACAATGATGATGACCATGATACATTCTAAGCCATAACTAGATTAAGACTTGTAACCACTGCCTATCTTGTTATGTGTAGCCAAGAGCCTACCATCTATGACTGTTTCACCCCAGTATGACCTGTGCCCAGCATGAGACCTACCACCATATGCCCCACTAGTCGTGTCCTCATGTCCATAACTGATCTGTGGTTGTCACTGTCTCTGCAAATCTAACAAATGCTAAGGGATCACTACATTGACCTTTGCTCAATTTTCCTGTGCCTTGATAAGCCTTTCTTATGATTGGATGATTCTTTCATTATCTGCGTTGCAACTTTTGATTTCTGCCTTTAAACTTCTCAAAGTTTTTGCTATGTCTAGAGAGTACTCATCTCTTGGCTACTCATCTTATCTATAAGGGGAGTGTTGTGAACTTTAGTCCACCATTTTTCTAGTAATCTTTGATCCTCTTCTTCCTGCAAACATACCATGTCAGATAAACCAAATATAAACATAATAGACATAGCTTAGTGAAGTTTAGGGGAGGCTATCTCATCTGCAAAATCGGTCTAGATTAGCATGATACATGGGTATACATAATCATATTAATATATTGACATCATGAATGATAACACCAATTTCATACAATGAACCCATGCACGTCAACCATAACCATGGAAATGCATGTATAACAACCACACAGAAATTAACATGCATGCATGACAAAACACATTATGCCCATCTAGTCCATGTATTTAAGCCTAAGAGATTTGGTATCAATCTGGTATCATATAACACCCAAAGAGAAGGAAACCTATTTTGATGCCAATCTGTAACCACCCCTCCCACATTTACCCCCTTTAGCTATCCTATAGGGGTAAACATGAGCTGAGGGCTACTATGACATGACCCAACCTCCTAAGTATACTTAGGAAGTGGATTCAACAAATTGGAACTTTATTAACCTTCCTTAAGAGCTACAAGAAACCCAAGAGCTAAAAAACCACTCCAATTGCTGAAACCCTAAGTTAGATTTTCTTTTTAGTGACATGGGCCCACAACTGCATGCATTAAAAGACCTCCATATGGTTATATGCCTCCAATCATATACATAAGCCTATAAAGTTTTGATTATATCCCAAAACTTTCAGTTCAAAGGGTGCGGTCCTAGATTCTAAGCCACCATTTCTGGATAGCCTCTAGATCACTAGCCATAACTCAATGATACTTTATAGAATGATAAATAACATTATGAAAAAGCCATTCACACAAAACTTGATTAAGGACTTGACCTAACCAGGTCTAACCATAATATTCATTTCAGAAAACATATGGTGAACATATAATCTTCAAGTCATGAATGCATATCTAAACATATGGTCTAAAAATTATCTAAGAATCACCAATAAGGTCTAATTCCCTCTCATAATAGTTGCAATAACATTTTTTATCTCATGCATTAATTAACCATTCATCAACTAATCAAAACATATCAAGATCCATAGCTAGAACATGTTATGGAACCACGCTTATAACCAACATATAACCAGAACAATGACCATGATAGAACAACCATCAAAGCCACATAACAACAAGTACAATTAATCATATAATACAATAGGAAAATATTTTTCATTAACATATGAAAAATCCAACCTAGTTAGGAACTTCCATGTACCAACCAACCATAATTGAGTTGAACCAAGTCTTTCTTTCAGTCAATCACCCTAGTTCCATATTCCAAGCATGAATGTGGGATTTGTTGGAGACAATATTAATACTAAGAGGGGGGGGGGAATCAATATTGTGGCTAATTTTTTCTTCTTTATGCCAATTTTCGTTCCTTATTTAACTTGGCACCCATTCATATAAAAACCATCAATATGTGATGTAGCAGCAACATTAAATCAACACATACACATACAAAAAATAAGCATCATACACATTAGACACAAGGTTTATTCACGTGGAAACCCTTTTGAGAAAAAACCACAAATCTTGTTGTTGTTATTGATGTAAATAAGAGCACCTACTCTATTACATCAATCTATTTTGTAAGAACCCACTCACAGGAAGTACTAACTCCCTTTGATTCTTTGTTAGCACCAACTAGCAGGAAGCACCAACTCCCTCTATTTGTTGTCACCTATCCAGCTTATCAGAAGCACCATGTGAGGCACCAACCTCATGGATTTTTTGCAAGCACCAACTTGCAGCTCCTTAAGTAAGCACCAACTTGCAAGAGGCACCAACCCTTAATCCTTCTCAAGCTCCACTAGAGATGGAAGCTGTTGGTTGATAAAAGGTGCCTTTTTTAAATGCCTAATTACCCCATAGTAATCATCAACCCAGGCAAGTCCTCTTATTTCAAGAGTGTACACAGTATGTGGCTGTTATTAATTCAGAGAGTAAGGTTTCTTAAATCATAGTATAGGTTTTTAATACAAGAGTAAATGGATGCATCTAATAAACTCAAATTGCAATTATTAAAGTAAATATAACATCTAACTTCAAGACTCAATCCTCTACTGAAATTGTAATAAACTCTCACACAAGCAATTCAACTAACAATGGCATCAGCTAAGAGTACAGTAGCAATAACTCATCTCTTCTTAACTAATTTAACCTAAATCAAACTCAATCTCTAGTAAACAATTCAAATAGCAATGATATCAATCTGAGAGTCCAATAGCGATAATCAAAGTCTTTATAGTTGATTACATCAATTCGAATAATTATCTAAGTAGCTTAATCTGCAATGAAGGTAAACTGAATCAAACGACGATGTTGTAAATCATATAAAGGAAATATATTCCTTCAATATGGTAAATAACGAATATGATAGAATCACAAAAAGTAGGAAAACTATCAAACCAATCACACTTGCAAGAATCATAAATGTATGACACAAAGAAGCAGATTAATCCACCAGAGGTCGGGCCCTTAGTTGTCAGCGAGCACTGTTGAGTTACTTCAGATAATGTGAGGGAACATCAACTTCAATTATATATTAATCATTGAATGTAAGTAACATTACAATATAATCATGTTCTCTTAATAGCAAGAGTCTGTAATTAAAATTACAATTCAAAAAATAATAGAGATTCCCCCCTTTCTTCTTACAGTCGTCTCCTTTTATAATCAGAAAGGGTAAATGATAAATGCAATCCCTCAAGATCTCCCGATCCCGAGGGATTCGCAACTGATTGTTAACTTCATACATCCTTTCCTTTTTTGTGCTGATCCTCCTGATTCACCTTCAGCCTTGTCTGTAACCACCGCATTCCTTCCTTTGTTTGTTGGTTTTTGCTGTTCCATCATTAGGGAACAACAATTGTCCCTTATGTCGTTTTCCTGCATAAAGAAGGGTAAAAGTTAGCTAAATTGTAACTGCAAATAATTCGTCCATTTCTTACCATAATTCCTCAATATATTAGTGCATTAAGATATGGAAAAGATAAGAATCAAGGATAAAGATAATGAAATTAATAGTAAATACATACCCATTTCGTAACTCAACAGAAGCATCGACTTCCTAATTGCAAGCACAAACTTCCTGATTACTGGCACCAACCCACACTCAAATAAGAATTGGTAGTTCTTTGTAATTTGGCAGCAACTCTGCCTGATAACAAATTTTGATCTCAACTCACTCTATTGTACTTTGCAGCTCTCTGCAACATTCTTCAACAACCCTCTAATCTTTGCCCCTTCAACTTCATGCACTTAGCTCTCTACCTCTCCATAACACACAGTCTGCTATCGACCTTACTTGTCATAGCACATGCTTAGTTGTCTTCTTTCTGCTCACATTAGCTCTCAAACACCTTCAACCTTTCACACAACACACATGAAACTCACAACCTTGTCTCACAGTGTTATGCTCTCAGTGTCACTTCTTTTATGCTTAAAAACTCACAACCTCACTATGCAGAACATGCTCTTTCACAGCTATGTTGCATTCCCCCACTTTTCTCATTCGAGATCCTGGGTTTTTTTCCTCTTTTGTCCCCACAATCAATGCTACCATGTTTTCCTCTTCCAATATTGCACATTGTACCTTGGCATGGCCTCTCCTTTCTCTTGTTGCATCGGTCTTGGTCTCTGCCACTGCATTAACTATGAGAATGAGAACACTGACATCTTCCTCCATTCTGAGAATTAATTCTCAGTCCACTACATACTCAAACTAGGTAAAATCCTCCCTGTCTCCCATTCTCACATCATTGAGGCTCTCGATGCTGAGAATTTAATCTTATTCCACCTACACACTCCACTGAGACTCTCCATGCCTCTTCATGGCTTACAGACCTTTGACATGGATTTTCGATTTTGCATTTATTTCTATAATGTGTGCATGTGATATCTCCAATGAACAACTACACTACCTCTACATTTACTCTTCAGCTACTGACCCATCCAACCTTCAAAAACCTGTACTGTGCTATCAAATCTTTTATATCAAAGTGCTATATCGTAGCTTTTATAGTGGTGTAATGTTACAAATCGTCGATTGTCGACCTTCAATATTTTAAAACCCTTCTGCCTGACCCTTATTGAATATCCACCATACAACTGAGTGTCATGACCCGCTACATAGCCTTGAGGCACTAAGTCCTTTAACATTGTGTTGAAAGCAATTTCTCCTTCGTATTGCACTTTATCGCAGCTTTTCCTCTATTAGAACTTTATTCACAAACAAACATATGAAAAAAAATGAATTCCAATTGTCCTTGGCCCTTTTTGTTCTAGCTCCTTTTCTCTTTTCTCTTCATAGGAATGAGGGCAGTGACCGGGTGCCATGACTTGAGGCGCTAAGTCTTTTCAGTGTTGTGCCAGTGGCCTTTTTCCTTTGTTAAGAGCTTAGAGCCCTTGGTTTTATAAGTTCTTCGACCAAGCGTTAACCACATAGGAGCCCTTTTATTGGGGATTTCTATTTTTTGTCCATATGCCAGCAACCACAAAACTCTAATTGCTAATTGCTGATAGGCCCCTCTATTCAGCTCTAGCCTTCGATTCCTTAAGACTCCACGACCACCTACTAGCCCTCATATCATAGCCCTCTAATCGGCAATTCCCTAAGGTGGCCAATGTGCTAACCATCGCAAACCTCTGATCGTCAATCACCGATGTGATGTCATCACTACCACATGGTGTCTTTTGAGTGGTGACACATGTCATGTAGATATGGCCCATTAGGCCACCTTAAAACAAAAAACTTCCTGCCACGTGTCCCTTTGTACCGCCACCTCATGCTGATATCAGCCGCCACTTAGCATTATTAGAAAGAATCAGATCCTACCATGTGTCCACATGATAGCTCATCTGTGACTACCATATATCTTTATTGGAACCAACTGGATGCCTCCACGTGTCCTTCCCGGAGGAGAGAGAAAGAGGCCTCACCTTCCCTAGGTTTTCAATGAATTCCTTTATAAATCCATTTTTTCCTCTCTGATGATTTTAACAAAGAAAAATCAATCATAGTTATTTAACTCAATTGGACTTTGTAGATCATAACATCCCAATACGTGTCACTTTTGAAAATTCCAAACAACAATCACTCATATGGACTTGCCCTCTGATATGCAGGAATATTAATATTGCGATTGTTGATGTGCTAGGACTTCTGATATGCAAGATCGCTAATCTCTAATCGGCGTAATGATTTCATTGTTGCACTGCACCTTGGAACCTCTGATCGTCGATACGCGATATGCCGAGACCTTCGATTTCCTATTACTGATTGGATGCGTTCTAGAAGGACACCACCTCAAACTTAGAAATTCACAAGTTTTCCTTTGTTTTTTGGTTTTGAGAGACATAACTTCAACTGGCTCTAACGTTTGATCCAGAGGTCCATTCAGGGACTTCCTCATATCATTGGAAATATCTTCCATAGCACTTTCCAATGGAAAGGGTATGATTATCCTTTGATCCCATATTCTACCTAAAAATATTCCTCCAAAATTGCTGCCAAGCATGTGGTCCTTGTCACTTTGGACAACTAGGAATCACACTCACATTGGTAATCCTTTACCTAAGGCTTGCAGAAACTATGGACTTCATCTTGGTTCATTACTATAATCATCATTTGATAGCTTCTCCAATAAGCCTACTACTCTGATGATTCTCTACATGAAGCCTACAACTACCAAGAGATTCCTCTTGAGCCATCACTACTAGCATCTGCTGCAACGAGAAACCAAGCTTGTCTGGTCAGCATGAATGTCAATACTCCTGCCAACTACCTAAATAACTCCTCAACATGACTATTGAAATCAATGGCAACACTACAATAGATGCCTTCTCTAGGACATTGACCATGCACACAATACCAACTGTGCAATAGGACTCAAGACATAAACAACCAGGGCTTCCTAGAGATTAAATCACCTTCGCCCTCACACTCTCATGATCTCTCCAAAGCTGTTCAAGAGATCACATAAGAAAACTGAAACATTAACAACCAGGGATTCTTTGAGATTAAACCACCTACACCATCAGGCTACCATAATCCTGCCAAAATCGGTTAAGAGATCACTAAGCCAAAAACAAGATTGGATGCCTCACATTTTCTTTAGCAATACCTTGAGGAATTTTCTTGTCTCCACCCACTTGTTGAGGGCTTCCTGCCACCTCCACCCCTAACCCTTAGGAATTTTCCTGAGACCACCTCGCCTAGTTCCAAAATCTTCCGACAATCCAAAGCTTAAACAAATAAAAGAAAAACATCACACCATGACTATCCAAAAATGGCAAAGTAAGGTTGAAACCACTATCACACCTGGCAAAACCCATGCCAATGAAAACAAGGGAATTAAATACACAAATGCATGTACCATGCATTCACAAACCAACTAGGAAATCAAACATGCAACCTGTTACATTTAAGTCTTCATATTAAAGCTGCTTGATCCAACCTTTCTTTCTTATCCTTTGCTTTCCGTGTCCTTCATTTGCCTTCCTTTGCTTTCTTTCTTGCTTTCTCCTCTTGGTACTCTTCTTCCTCTTTGTCACTTGGTCCAAGCTAAAACTAACGAAAAGTTGTTAATTGATCATCATAATCCTTTTGATTATTAGGGCCTGTACTTTCTTCATTTTCTTGTATTTTTCCTTCAATTTCCCTCTCCTACAAACCTAGGAACTTTCATATCCCTTTTATCCTATTTTCATTAATAAATTCCAATTAATGCCTCTTTGCCTTTGCCAATTTCCTTAGCTATAAATAAACCAAAATGAATGCCCGCTAGGATGTTTTTCCCAACATTCAGCTTGGAATATGTGTCCCATGTCTTTGGTCTTATTTTTATTTTATTAAAGTTTTTACATGAAATTTTCACCTGGGGCCATTAAAATATGACTTGGCATGCTAGTAGGTAGGCCATCGTCCCAACACTAGCTAGCATCCTGAATGGTCCAGAAAACCTTTGTGCTAACTTGACACAGGTTCCTAGTCTCAATGTAATCTTATTTGTTTTGAGGGGTTTCTCCACAACCCCAACATTTTAGAAGTTCTCTTTCTGTGCCAATATTCATCCCTTTTATGTTCATATAAATTTGTTTGTAACCAGTTTGAGACTGTGAAATTTGTGGTTGGTTATTTTGGTTGAACCGTTCTCATTGATGGTCTCTTCCAGAATTCTTCATAATAGAAGGCTTTGGATTCTTAATTCCAAATACAAATTTATTTGATGTTTGTTAGATTGGGATTTTGAGCCTTCATTCTTCTATTTAAACTGTTGATAAAAAATCCTTGTTTTTCTTACAACTTTGTCCATGGTCTTGGGATTTTCAAGTTCAATCCTTTCTTTGTATGAGAGTGGAAGGCAATTCAGAAATAGTTTCACCTTCACTTTTTCCTCTTTAATGTATAGAACATATATTAACAGGTTGGTAAATTTTCCTACAAAACCATTCATGCTTAGTTAGCCCAGCCTCAACTCATGAAATTGTTTAGCTCAATCATCGTAATATCCTTTTTAGATATTTTTCCTTGAGTTGTTTATGAAATTATTCCCAGGTGACTGCCTTTTCATTTATATTGTGCATTGTTTTTTCTTCTTCCCACCAGAATGAAGCCTTGACTTGTAATTGACATGCTGCCAGTCTGGCCTTGATATTACTGTAATATTCATATACATGAAAATATTAAGTGATGTTCAACAACTAGGCTTCTGAATTTTTTTTCCTCCATCAATTGTTGGTGGTCTTACCTTTTTGAACTCTACCAAGAGTTATGTTTTCTTTTTCTTTCCTTATTTAGTGGGTTTTGGAGATTTCTTTATTAGAAACTTCTTTACTTTTATATTTGTCATATTCATGTTCTGACTTATCAGGTTCATTCTTAACAGTTTTTCAG
Source organism: Pinus taeda (assembly GCA_000404065.3). Taxonomy (NCBI): domain Eukaryota; kingdom Viridiplantae; phylum Streptophyta; class Pinopsida; order Pinales; family Pinaceae; genus Pinus; species Pinus taeda. Next base: position 60,477 of record APFE031085013.1, on the reverse strand, counting down.
TTTAAAGGGCCTTCTTTTCCCCTTCTAACTATGTATCTAGAGGTTTATGCATTAACTTTTCAACCAATAATTTTATGATCTTCTCCTGCTATTCACTTGGTTTCAACAATAATTCATGGATAGCCCTGATGCTGGCCAATTCTTGTCTCAAATATCCTACAATACCCAGAAACTAAGTTGTTGGAGGTGCATTTTCCTCTCCCAATGGAACCCAAACATGTTCTCCCCCACCTGTAGATCTGGTAGAGGGTTCTACCATAATGTAATATCTTTATGATTAATATTGTACATCATTACAATAAATCAAAATTAGTTTTCTTAAACATAACATGTTCTAATTTTTTTTTCATTGTGGTTTAACCCTTAGGCCTAAATTTTGAACCTATAAATTTGATACCAAATGCAACATACCTCCTAATACATACCATTTTTTCTTTATGACATAATTAGTAAATAAGATCTTTGTTCCTACCATTACTTTAGCATTCTATGTATAATTTCTAATAATTAGAGTGAATTAACATTGCCTCTAAGACTATAATCTACATATGTCTCTAGGGTTATAATCCTTATTGTTTCTTAACTCGATTTATTTATTATTATGCAATATCCCTAGAAGGTTTAATGAAAAAACTTCATCTGGTCCTCTCCTCATATGATCCTTTATATGACCCTTATCAACACGATATATGACTCTCTTTCCAACTATATAGTATAATAGTTCACTTCACAATTTATTTTTGATGCATAATTATTTTAAGGGTTTCACCCCTTATTTGATAACCAAATTGTGGGTCATAATTTCTTATTCATTTAAATTGAGTTCCTAGGTTACATAACCTAACCATACATATTTCTTCCTACATGCACTCTTTGAATGGAGTCATATTCTATTAATGTGTACATTCCCCACTTATCATAGGCCACGTTGGCCTTACCCATGTGAATACACATGACTATTCCACTCTGTGGGCTACGAACAATTGCGTTTTTCGATGATGATCAGAAAGACAATATTAAATAAGGATTTTCAAAAGAGTGGAAAACCCTAATCTTTGTCTCATTTATGCATATGGCCTTTGTTTCAATGACCATACACTTCTCTTCTTTTCTATACCTACCAGGTCTTTTCTCAATGTCATTATGTCGTTCCACAGGTGTTGAATGAATGTCTTTGCATAGAGGAAATCATTCATCTGTCGATGCCTATCCAATTGGTAACTTCACGGTAAACTTGGTTCCATAGTTTTACATTGTCAATTCTTTTTTTCTCCAAGGTTTTCTTTATTTAACTCTAAAATATCTGCTAAAGTTGTTTCACGTACTCTAAGATTCTGGAACAACAGATTTTTGAACCGTTTTTAGCAGTAATGGCCGCAATGGTGCTCATATTTCTTACTTCGTTTCAATCATATCTATTGAATGTTTATATTATTTAAAGTTATATATTACATACCTTCTTCTGGGTTTTGAAAATGTTTCTTGTTCACTTGGATAGACTTTGGTGTGACCAAAATGTGCTTTGGTCCTTACATGAATCGAGGTTTTTATGACGTATTGGTAAGTGATGGCTCCATTGACATTCTGTCATTATCTTTTGGATTGAATTCCCTCTTTCGAAAATTAGATTGAATTCCTTATGCAATGTTTAGGATGCTCGAAATTATTCCTCTTATTCATAGCCTATAACCTCATTACATTTTTATAGTTACCCTCTTACTCTTGGAAACACCTTTAGCGACTATCACAAGAGTATTCTCAACTTTCATGACGGTATCTAGGGTTTGATATCAACCTTGAATTTTTACTACCGTCTTCTCTATAGTTGTTTATGGAAAAGTGTCGTATCTTTCTCCTACATTTATGTTATATTTTATTTAATTCTCTCTTTTTTTTCCCTGTAATAATTTTGGTTTCTATGGATTTTACAAGGTGAGATTGCTAGAGGAGATTATGTTTTGCAACCACGGGTAAACCATTGCTCTTTGATCTTTGAAATATAATTTCATTCATTAGATGTCCAGTTTATACTTTGGGACTCTGGATTGTTCTAATTTCATCTCAAGTTTTTTCTTATCGTAGGTATGAATTGTCAATGTTATGCTCATGCTAGGTGTATATGTATTCAACAATCCTCCTCTATGTGTTAGATTGAAAGGCTTCTTTTCTCCTTTCCCAAGTTGGTATTTCTTCATACATATTTCTGATATGTATGTGAAACATTTTATGGCTAAATGACTACCTATGGACTTGTTGTATTCTATCACGTTCTATGCTATTTAGGGCATTTATTTATTTACAACTATATAAAACTACAAGATGAAAGCTTGTAAAAGTGACAGTAGCAACCCACTATAATAGTGATAACACACACACACACACATGGTTTAAATATTATTTTCAAATATATTATTATGTTTGTACTATTGCATTGTGCTTACAATAAGACACATACAGCTTATTTCTTAATAGTGTGTTGTATGGCTATTATCTGTAGTTAATACTATTATGAATGTTTCACTTCTCTGATAGCTCTACTTGGTGCATGTGACTCAATTCGTTAACTGGTTTCTAATATAACTAAATTAGTTTAACATGCATGACTTAACAAAATAGACTATAATACCCCTGGAAAGTCTCATTTTGTGATTTTTATTTTTGAGAAATTAGAAAGACATGTGTTGGAATGTTATTTTATTTTTATTTTCTAACATAAGAAAACTATTAATGAATAAGTAATTATATTATAATATTAATTCTCTTAGAAACATGTTAATAGGTTAACATGAGATATATACCTCTAACTGTCAAGGGAAAATAGTTGAATTAGTCATGCCTAAAGAGGTAGGAAAAACAAAAAGAGGAAAGGGAGAGAGAAACATACTCCTTATCTCTTTTGGCTGAACTTTGAATTCTGAAGAGAGAGAACAAATAGGCAAGAAATAATTAGACATAAATTGCAGACCACCTAAATAGTTACAAGGTTTGAGAGAAACACCTTGTGGTGGAATCTAAACCAGATTCTGTGGGAGATAAATATAGTTTTTGGATAACCCTAAATAGTGGGAGATAACGACTAGTAAACATAGAAAAGGGTTTGCAGGATGTTGCATAGGGTTGAGGAGGTAAGAAAGATCCATGAAAATATTTTTGGATGAACTAGACAGTTAAAGGAAGAGCTTGGGGGGAAATGTTTGCACAAGTCAGTTCAAGGCTAGGACGAATTTGGAAACATTTGATATATTTTTGAAAGAAAAAGAGATAAGTGTTTAACATTTACTATACTTGTGTGAACTGTAAAAATTGTGAAAATGACTTTGTTGAGATATCAATCATAGGTTCTGAAAGTTATTGGAAAATTAGAGGATTTTATTTGACGGAATAACTTTGTGATTGCACGCATCTAGGAGAGAGAAAACACGGCTAAAATGAAATAAAAAACTATGTCTATAGGTGAAGATAAAAATTTGGGATTGTATGTGCATTTGAGATATCTTTGTGTTAAATTATGATATGAATAAACAATAGATAGTAATTCCCAACTAGAATAATAAAAGAACCAGTTAGAATAACAAAGTTTGTTATTGTGAAAAATGAATGGTTCAAGTGTAATTTGTTATCCATTATTATTTACCATTATAAGGAGGTTAAAATATTGTGTTATGCCCAAGTCAGACTCCTAAATCCCAAAGAGTAAACTAATAACCTTAGGGTCTCAGAGTCGGTCTCAAACATTGGGAGATTAGGATGCAGAAAATTGGTAGTGATTTCCCACTAAAAGTAACCACGGGAACTATATATATATATCTATATCTATATATATATATATATATATATATATATATATATATATTATATATATATTATATATATATATATATATATATATATATATATATATATATATATATATATATATATATATATATATATATATATATATATATATATATATATATATATATATATCTATATATATATATATATATTGCAGAATAAGACTATAAGATAACTAGTACAAAGACACTACATAGAATACTATACATCTCATTAAAAAAAAGGCAATGCATAGCTAAAAGAAAGGAAGTAAACCAACATTTATAAAGTACAATAGTTTTACACTGGGAACCTTTTGTAGCTGCTACAACCACCCTCCAAAATTTTTCCCATGCTTTGATTTTTGAGCCTCCCTTCTATCCACAAGAATTAATCTTTCACCGTTGTCAAGTATTCATGTTGTGATCAAGAATCGTATTTTTATGTTGTGCTTGTGCTCTTATTTTGATCCTGATCTAAACCTTCTAAGTCGCAAGCAACCTTCTGACTTAACCTTGTTGCATTGTTGAGCTTGCCTCCAGAAACTGCGAATCATGGAAGGCAAGCCAACTTTGGTGATGGAAATTGTGCAATCCAGAATGGATGCTCAACTTTGAGCTTAAGAAATGTGTAATTCTGGATGGTAGCCAAACACTAAGCTCAAAAACTACGCAATTCCTTCACAGAGTTTAAAAACTGGGCAATGCACTAATCTGAGAATTTTTCCAACCCTCAGAAACTGTACAATCCTCTTTGGCAGTGTGCATGCTCAGTTTTCTCAGAAAAGAAAAAAAGAAAAAAAACATCCCTAAAAATAGGGAATCATAATTAGTTTCTTGAAGGCAACACACTTACAATTTTTGGAACTTTCCACCATGTGTCACTTTTCCCTATATTTTAGGCATGTGCTTCATAAACCTTAATTGGTATAGATCTATATAATGGGCGCCTTTGTAGCTCATTTTCACATTTGATCTTGGATTTATAGCATTCCCAAGGAGATCAAGTAGCCTTCGGTGGAGTTTGCATCGCTTTTTGGGTGAGCTTTGATTTTGTCGCTTTTGCCGTTTTTCTGTCGCTTTTTCTCATTTCAATTTTGTGAGGGTTGTTTTGCTTGTTTCTATTCATGGTTACTGGTGTTTTATTATATATTGGGTTTTTCAAGTTTTGGTTCTTTCTGTCGTTTGCCTTTTGCAAGTTTCGCATCAGTTTTCTTGTTTTTTTCATATTAGAAGTCGTCGTTGCGACGACCCTCCCTGCATCGTTTTTTTTCCTTTTTCATGTTGGTTTTATACATTTGATTTTCAATGATCTGTCCGTACTTAGTTATATATACACTCAAAATTGCACCATCACTCAGATCTGCTAGTTTCCCACACCCTCACCTGATAGATCTATTCATCCCTTGGTCAAAGTTTTCCTTGTCTAGCTAGGCATTGTGCAAGTCCAAGGCTTAAGCTGTCAGCTTGGCCTCTGAAAATACACAATGCACAGTACTAGGCTGGTCCAACTGTGCATTGTGCAGTTGCAAGGCTTAAGCCCTCACCTTGGCTACTGAGATTGCACAATATGCAATCTCTCTCTCACACTACCTAGGCAGAACTGCACGTTGCGCAGTCTCTAGCCTCAAGCTACACCACTGGCTACTGACACTGTGCAATACGTAGTTCCCTCAGCCTGTCTCTCTCCTTTACATCCATAATTGTGTAATGTTTCTCATCAGTCCATGTGGTTGTTTCTTGATATTTATTTGTAAGTTTATTTGCTCGAGCTAATTCATATCTGCCATGAGTGCATGTTCCTCCTACAGGTATCACAAGTGTTGATCACTTCACTTCCTCAGTCATTATTACCATGGCACCCAAGATATATGCTTCAAAGTACACCACTGAAAGTAGCACTAGGTAGGAAGTTGAGAGTACGCTAGTTTACTTGCCATTTTATTTTGACACTCAATTTTTTGTGGGAAAGGAATCATAAATCACATGGGAGAAGGTGAATGAAATATTATCGGTAAAGAAATCCAAATAATATTTGGAAGACTAGCAAGTATATGTCAATGTCCAACAATCATCTCTACACAGGGTTGTATGTAGGTACCCAACATTTCCATTTGCAAATGTGATTAGCTAGATACTATCTCACATATATCCAAAGACTATGACACTAAGCAGTACCAATAGATGAAGGCTTTCTTCTTTTTTGGCACCTGATTATCATGTTATGTATCGTCTTCTCAAGCCAAAATGCTCATGGATTCATATTTCTATGCCACCAACAACTATATGAGCATAAAGGATATTATTAAAGAGTGGGTGAAAGAGCCAACAAAGTTCTACAACACACCCACTAACACGTACAAGATAAAGTCTCTTAGGAGGGCCTATCAACTGTTGATAATTCTATATTGTGAAATGTATGGTCAACAGAGCATTGAGACCTTCACCAAAGGGTGGGAATTATAGCTAAATCAGGTTGTAAGCGAAGGAAGACCATTCAAGTATTCAACCTTGTTGGCTTGATATTTTAAGATCCATGTAGCCAATGCCCGGAATCCCCCCAAGGGAGGTCAAGCTAGATTTTACATGTCTGTATATTTTATGAGTACAATATGTGTGCACAATTCATTCCTTGGAATGAACTAGACTTGGACACCATGAGAGCCTGTTGTGCACATCTACTGCAGGTTTCTTTCAGAGTGCATCCATAGAGGAGTAATGGAGAAGCTGACTGGTCACTTCCTTATTCCTCTATACAAGATGATCTTTGAGGAAGAGCCACTTTGCATGTCGCTTGGGGAAATGGAAGCAGTATCAGAGATCGCCGATTGGTTTTCCTCATCAGATGCCACTTTCCTTAGAGTATTCGGTGGATAAAGGTCACCACATATTTTTCCAAGGTATGCCACTGATAAGCTCATCATGAAAGAAGTTGTGTATCATCTCCCCACAGGGTTATCAACAACTTCGCATAGGAAGAAGAAATCATTGGTATGTCCTTCCTTTGTAGATCAGATTGTACGAGATTAAGAACTTGAAATTTGTGGATACTAAAGGGAAGGAAATAGAGAAATTTGCATTTATTTGCATTCAGTACTTGGGATTACAATCCGTATGATCTGAGGAATATTTGCAAAGTCCATTGTGCGAGAATCCATTTTTAGTTGCTAAACAAGACTTTTCTCTCACCTAAGGAGGATGCATGGAGGAATTGTTATAACGCCTCAAATTCTCACAAACGAATCAAATTTATAGGTACATTGTAGGTTAATTCACAAAAGGAAGCTACCCCAAAGGCAACACCAACAGAAGAAAACAACCTAGTGCACGAGAAAGGCAAGAGGAAAGTTGCATATAGCTCGGGGGGAGATCGAAGCCACAAGATGAAACCATATCCATCTATTATGAAAGTGTCTTTAACAACAAAGAGGAAGAGGAAATAAAAGATGTATTAAGAAGAAAAAAGGCAGAGGGAAGAAAAAGAGCATAAGAGGAAAGAAGAAGAAGAGAAGAAAAAAGTAAGAAGAAGAGGAAAGGTGAAGAGTGAAGGAAATAACAAAAAAAACAACACAAAGACAAGTTAAGGAGGAGAGAAAGCAAATTCAGGACGAGCATATTGCTTGGTAGAATGAATAATTGATCGAGATTGAAGATATGGAGGCAGGTCTGGATCCATAGAATGAAAATGTCGACGTAATGTTGAGCACACACTAGGTCACCATTTAGCCTTCACCTCCTCCAGCAATAGAGCTATCTTCAACAAGGGAAGAGGAAATTGTTCCTCTTGTCAACATCCGGTGATGGAAACATACAATATTTCATAAGATGAACTTCAGAAGAAGATTGTACAATCAAGGAGAAAACATTTCCCAGATGACCGCTCATTTCCTCCATTTCTTAGAGAAAGGGTGATTGTGGCAAACACGAGGAGGAATCCCAATGCCATTTTTGTAGTCAAGTTGGCCTTCGCTAGAGAAAAAAGTCAAACATTGAGTACTTGATGCCCGAGAACAATCAAATGGAAAATAACGTGCATGTCGCTAGGCAAGAAGTTGAACATATTTGCACAAAGATCAAGAACACATTTCCCGCACAAGTCTATCTGTAAGAGATTAAGGAAGTGATACTTGGAAAATTATCGATTTTGGGAGAGACCATGCAGAAACTTTATGAGGAGCTTGTCATCGTGAATAAGGTAGTTTTCACTTGCATGGATTTCAACAAAAGTGTAAATATTTTGTCAAAAATTGTAGGGATGTACAAGCTGATATCATTATCATGCATGAATGGTCAATACGATATAAAGGGCCATCGCTTTACTTGGGAAAGAAAAACAAGCAACAAGGATAGCTAGAGAAAGCAAGAGTTCAGATGTTGATCCAGAACAACAAACAACTTGCCTCATTCATTGGTTGTATTTAGGTATCTTATGCATGACTATACAACGACATGGATTTTTGGTGAGATCGCACATGATCCCATCAATTGGCTCACACACTGAAGCCAAATGTAAGAACCAGGTCAGACACGATGTAGAAGAATTATTGGAGAAGCTTAAATAGATCACCACCAAGGGGGATCTGGAGGTGAACAATTAGAACATGCAGAAGCACATTTGTGGTCCTATCCAAGTCAATACAATGTTACTCATGCTCCAGAAGGAAACACAGGCTGGTTTCAAAACAATGTACCTAGATGCCATGAAAGCTAGACTCCGTTTCTAGCGATACAACATCACACAATTTTGGGATATCATCGCAGAGTACCATGCTTGGCATCGGTATGTGACAGAGAGGCATCAAGTGGAAGTTTCTAAATTTGAGTTTCCCCAAAATCAAGCTTAACGTTTTTGTCTTATTAGGTTGTCTAGTGGGCTCTACCTAGTTTTGTCTTATATGGGTACAAATGCACTGTAATATTATTTTGTAATTAATTTGTAAGTGAAATTCCAAGTGTCAATTGTGGAATGTGAAGAGTCATGATGTAATTGAAGAAAAAATTTGTAAATAAGTTGAAGAGTCATGAGGGAAGTCCAATATTCACAAAGGGGTAGTGAAGAGTCACCCCCCTCTTGTTATAAATATACCCTCATAACTCATGCAAAGGGAATTTTGGGAGCCAAGCTTTTGGCTATGCTTAGGCTTATAATCAAGAGCTTGGAAGTTGTTGAGAGCCTTGGCTTCTCTGTAGCATAGAGGGAGTATCTGTCTTTGGAGGAGAAGGTGTTGACTTCATGTTCCACTATTGGGGCTAGTGAATCATCAATGGTATATGCATGATTAGAAATATTGCTTTAATAAAAGCTCAAAGTCGACACATTTTCATGCATATGTTGTGGATGTAGTATGACTATTCTGGTTATGTTTGCAATGCATGTTATTTAACTTACACTAACACTTATGAACTATTTTGTTTTCTTTAGCATGAATCTTGTTTAATGCGCGTCGTTGTATTATTTCCATCACGTTTAACTTGTAAACTATTTTGCAGGATATCTTGTGATGTCTTTATGCTCGTGTGTTCCTTTTAAATTGCATACTATTACAAGATTCACAGGGGCTCACTTTATTTCCCTTGCATTGTGTTAGAACCTTCATACATTACACTTGACCTTCCATAGAGTCACACACTTGTTCCCACCAAACTTACCATACATCACTCTATGTGTTATTACATCCAAGGCACATCATTAGTAACCACTGCATCAACAACTGGGTTGTATTCCGGATAGGGATCCTACACCAAATGGTGTGAGGTCTAGTTGGGACTTCATATTGGGGAGACCCCTTGAATGTTGGCAAGTCTAGCACTGTCAACAAAACCCACAAAAAAAAAACAAGATATTTGTACCTTTTGATGCGTTTACAAGTAAGAGAAAACTATATGTCTTGATATCAAGAATCTGTTTATAAATGTAATAGTAGTATTACATAAAAGTGTCATAAAACAAAGACCCATAAGGGTTAAAAGCTCAATCCTCATGGAGAGAATTCAAGGCAGAGTGCCTTAAATACTATGCAAAAGAAATTAAAGAACTGTATATATTCCATATATAAGATACATTACATAGCCAAGTCTAACTGTAATAATATCAAATATCTCTTCAATTTCTAAGTGTTGGAAGGCCTCAAATTCTAAAAAACAACTGATAGAGCGGGGCAGATGTATCAAATAAACATCAAATAACCCTCATGCAAGGAGGCCATGCAAGTCCTTAATAAATTCTTACATAAAAACCCACAAATAATTCAAACAAAGCGGAGAGGAATTATAACCACTATAGTATCCCAACAATTCCTTAAAACCATAGCACTATGAACAAACCCAATATGGGAATAAAAAAATGCTAAGAGTGTAGTAGTCTAGCTACGTTCTTTGAATTCCATTTAACTATTATAATAACCTAGTGGAAAGGAGCGATAAAGTTAGAACCCAGAACCAACATCAACCATTCAAAAAGAAAGGTAAAATCCCCCTAACAACCCACTTTTCCATTGTAACAAAGATGTATACTTACGAGAAGAAAAAAGTAGATGAAATGAGTCACAAACCTTATAATACCAATACATGCAATTAAAAGAAGAAAGCAAGCAATAAGGTTAAAGAACGATCTTACTTGTGGAGGAGAAGAGAGTTTGCGTTTCCCTTTCCATCATATTTTGCGGGGAGGAAAGTAAAAATTTAGAAAATTTGATAACAGTAAAATTGATTCCAAAATAAATTAAAGCTACGAATTTCCCTTTAAAAATCCTTACTTGAAATATTTGCTAACAACTCCCTCGACAATAGATAACATAACTTAGCAAGGTTTGAGAAAATACCTCCATGTTCGAATAAGGATAGCAGAATGCCCCAAAAACCTCACCCCATTGAGGAATATAACCTAGATATGCAACACAGTAGCCAACAAAAGCCCAAAATATCACCATAGAAAATGGAAGGAAAACCCAAAAAAATTGTAGTGGGAAAATGATAATAGAGCCACATATACCTCTTGCGGTCGCATTGGAAACAAAATAGGAAAGCCATGAATTTTAATGCAACCCATTGTAGAAACCTTATGAAATTCAAGGAAGGATCCATCAATAACTGGATTCCAAAGGAAGATGAATTAGGGTTTGAGACTGGAGAGCGGACATCTCAACCTATATTGAGGAAAACTCAAAATGAGACGATGTTGGCGGGATTGGTTAGGTCGTTACCCTAACCTCTCGCTTAAACAATCTAAGTTTTACCTTGCTAAGATACAATCTTGATTGTTGGTTTTTCAATGTGTACCGTGCCACATAGGAGTGGGAAAACCCCTCCATGTGTTAAATTCTATGCGATCAAATTTTAGATGTTAGACCAACAATTTGAGAATATATGTGGAAATCAAGTACAAGCTAGCATAACCATATCAATGTAGATACCATTATACAAGAAAACGTATCCTTGGTATAAAAGAAAATGCACTCTATTTAAGCAATACCAGTAGTCATAGAGACTCATAACAAAATTATGTATATTCATATACATTATAAAGTGCAGAATGAAAGGTTAGCACATATAATGACTATAATAGTCCATGTATGATTATAAGTCCAAAACCAATTATAACAATTTAATTGTTGGGAACTTCTATGTTGATTGTTTAAAGCATGAATGTATTTTACAAGTGAAGAAAGATATACCTATATATGTAAGTGCCAATGGGAGAGTAATAAAGGAAATTTGAGCTAGTCTTGAAAAAGGTATCATTGAGCTCTAAATATAAATGAATTCACGAGGGAGAACTTTGGAGCAACCTATAGGAACAAAAAAAGAATAGTGATGATATGCCTTAAGTTTAATTTGTGTTCAAGTCTATAAGTACATTCTAGTGATGACAAAAGATGGCAAGTTTTTCTTTCAAAATTAAAAAAATAAAATAAACCTCTACTTTTTACAATATAATTTCTACCTTATACAGTTATGAATAATTGAACACATAAATCTTGATAGTAATTTTATTCCTACATTGGGTATGTTACATGAACTAAGAATTTCTTAGTCATAAGGTGTAATATATTTTTCTATGTTCTTAATAACTTAGCATAGAGATCAATTAATAATTCACATTACCTCTTACAATACCTATATATAGCTATTAACCAGAAGCCTAGTTTTTATGGTGTCCCTCTGAAGTTTTGGACTTACATTCTATAAGTTTTCTATAATAGTCCATATATTTTAGAGGATATCATATTTTGTTCAGAATGTTAATATATCTAAAACCATTTTAGCATTATATCAAAATTTATCTAAATTAATACAAGCATATTTCTATACATTAGTAAATAGCCAATGAACTCACACTACCAGACCAAAATTTATTGCAACTTGTTAATTTGCGTCTCCAGTACTAAGTTATAATTTGGGGGATGGATCCATATTTCTTCTCTACGGTCATTTTCTTTTTAATCTACATAATATTTGAGTTTTCTTTAATATTTATATTATATATATTATGAATATATAATTATATACTCTCTATTATATATATATATATTTTATATATATATATTGTTTATATATATATTATTTATATTATATATTTATATATATTTATATAGATACATATATACATATCACCTTTCATTACCATGAAGTGGGGTAGCCTCTCCCTTAAGGTCGAACACTACCCCACCTTCGATAAAGCCCTTTCAATTAAGAAGTAAAATCTTGAACTTCTTAATTTCAAGGAATGGTAGCAACACACACACACACACACACATTTGATTCGGTCTTATTTTAAATTAAGAGTCTAATCCTTTCTCCATTTAGACTCACAAACCAAAGGTTTTCTTATTTACCAAAATACGATATGTATATATATTTCCCATATTTCCTTTCTCGAATTGATCGACTATTTTTCATTATAAATTATTCTCAACAACTTCTCAATTAAATATGTTTAAATTCAATCTTGAGAAGAATATATTCCTTATGTTGTTTCAATTTAATCCATATGTTGAAGTAGGTGCACCTTACACTTACTCTTCTTCACTGTAACTATTCAAGAAATCACACTATTTATTTCCCTCTCACAGTTGATTAGAAATAGTCCCAAAGTATGGCTTCTTGTTAAATATATTCTTATACTTCACACATGCAACTAAACAAATAGTATCAACTAAATATAGGTTTTCCAAGGTACTATGTAAGTATGAACTTCAGTTCTCAAATAATCAAACCAATATACTATTCCTTTCTAAAAAAGATTGAAGTTTATATCATTTCCTATATAACAAAATTTAACTATATAGTTTAGTGGTACAATCTCAAGCATGTACTAATAAACTATGAATTGAAAGGATTTGATTTCCATATTCTTCACGCACATATGTAATAACAAATTATAATATGTATATAGATAGTCTAATTCATAGGTAACCATTTTACCTATGCATGCATGATTCAACTCATACACATAATATCTTATTTCTTTTAACATCCTAAACAATGCTCATTACAGTAGTAACCTTAAACTAACATATAATTCAACATGTAAGAAATAAAATAACAATAGTCTAAGCACAACCTGCCATTTGGGAATACTCAAGATTAACAGAGCACGTTCCACCCAACCAATGAATTGTGACCAACAATTCCCTCCCGAGCTTAGACATTCTTGCCTACAACCTTGTGTTCTTGAGTGATTTTCTTATAGATCTTCCCAACAAATGTTTCCTTAGCAACATCCTGCTTTAAGGGTCTACATTCCATAGTTACCTAAGATTTTTATTTTAAATTAAGAAACAATCTTTCTTTTTCTTTAAAGTATGCATTTCTCTCCCACTGTGCTTTATTCTTCTTTTCACCCAACTTAGCATTTCTCTCCACCAAAGTGTTTAGCATAATCTTTCTCTCCCTTTATGCTGATTTATTTAGAAACTTTCTCCTTGGGATTTTAGGAGAAAGTTTGGGAAGGTCGACCATGTGGACTTAACCACTAACACCTTTTTATAAATGGAAATAAATTGTTGATACTCAAATGGTCTTTCTTAAATATTCCCAAGCAACTCATTTATTAATTTAATAAATTAAAAATTAATTACATAATGAAATGAATTCAATCATGACTTCCATAGCCATTAAGTTCATAATAATCCTTGTTTGCAAGTTTATGTGGTTGTCAGAATTTGGAGGATTTGCTTCCATATATTTATCGACAATGGTCACTTTTAAGCGATGTTTCAAATCCAAATCACGACCCATCATTGAGAGAAAATTGATGAGACAAGAGGAAAAGTGATAAGGTATAAATAGATAAACAGAAAAGAAAATAAGCCAAAAAGTGGTAAAACATAAAACCTAAAATCTCTAAGAGAATGACTTAATTAATATATGGAATTAATTAGGAAAATAAAACAAAGAAAACAAGTGTAATTAATTAATATTTCGGTATTAACTAATTAGAAAATATATAAATAAATAAATAATATATTAATTAACTATTATCATAGAACTAATTAATTAATTTATTACCAATTTAATTACTAACTTTAATATAATCGTAAAATGGTGAAAATAACGAATTATTAATATTTTATATATGAGTAACTATATTAATAAAAGTTATATAATATATCTTATTATATCCAATTAAATAATTAAATATTTATTAATTATTCTAATTAATATATTAGACTAAACTCTAAGTTAATAAAATTAAATGTAAAATGCAAATAATTAGATAATTTTATTTCTTTATTCATTATGGTTAATCTATTAGAATTAAAGCCTAAGATAATAAAAATTAATTATATATATTAAAGTAAAATGTATACCGATCTAAGAACTATACAACTAAATTAGTTAGAAAAGAAGAAATAAGGAGAAATATTAATATTAATAGAGTAATATTATTAATCTTAAGACTTTTGGTGAGAGCGATAATGTTAATAATAACATTATTAAATTAATATTGAAGGACAGGGAACAAATTTTAGAGTTGAGAGAGTACAGGGAGCCAACTCTACTAACTTCAAGACTGCCATCCCTATTGAGGTTGTTTGGATGTCTTAATATTTCAAGAGCCTCCTTGAATCTTCTCTTAAAATAGTGATCTTCCTATGCAAAGATAGTAGTATATTACAGGCATATATGATGCTTAGTGTGGAGAGAATTCTCTGCAAGAGCAGAGGTGCGAGAGCATTGATTTTTAATGTTGGCACAATTTTCTTTTATTCTTGTTTTGAATGACCTCCTAGTTTCCCTAATGTAGATTTTTACACATGAGCAATTGATTTTATAGACTCTTAATTATTGTTGATCAATGTTGTCTTTAACTAATTTCATTTTTTGTTTTAAAGTTTAAAATGGTTTGAATACTTGGCCAATTGATCTAGGTGGATATTGGTGGCCGCCTACCTGTTCCACCTAGACCTCCAGTCGGTTTTGTCTATTTCCTTTATTATTACAACATTTACTATTTTTAGTAGTTTTTCAGGTCCTGAACTTCTGGAGTTGTTTTGTCCCCCTAAACAACATTTTTTTGAGGTCTGCAGTAGGCCTATAATCACAGGCACGAAACCTTGTAGTACTCAGAGAGATATTTCCAAAGAAGTATCATACGTGCCAAACAAAGATCATATGACCAAGTTACGACCCCGGGAAGTTGGCTACCTAACTAACCTTAACGGGGCCCATAAACTCTTGGTGTTTCATCCCTTGGGGTTAGGGTTTTAGTTTTTTAGGGTTTTCCTTTGATGTTCAATAATAAAAAGTTCCTTGAGCCTCATTATAACACAATTCAAAGGCATTTAGCCGCCACATCTCTTCTCATAGATAAGCTACCCTCGCTTGAGCTAGTTTATTTCCGTTCTGTATGTAAGCATATTTGAGCTCTTTGATATTAATGAAATGAAGTTTTATTTCTATTGCATCTTTGTGTTCATGTTTATATCTATATTTTTTGGTGTTCTTGAATAAGTTTGGATCACCAATATTCCTTTTTCTGAGAATTTTAGCTATTCTATCTGTTACGCCACTCATGTATGGGAGGTGGGCCTTCATGCTGGAGGATTATAAATTAGTTATTATATGTGAGGGGTTCCTCTTCTATTTGGCTCTCTTGATGGCCTTATAAATGTCTTTATCCTTGTATCCAATCTCTTTAAAGACATTACTAAGGTGATCCAATTCTTGATCCAAGCAATCTTTATTAGATATCCTAACGGCTCTTGAGGTCAATGTATTGAGGACTCCAAAATTCTAAGCTGGTAACGGTGGGAATCTGCATGAAGGTAATTATCAATATGGGTATTTTTTCAGAATACTTGGTGCCCTAAGATCCCATCCTCTTTTCTAGCAATTAGTAATTCTGGGAAAGGAGTGTAATGATTATCTTCAAGTTCGATAGTGAATATTATGTCATCAGATATTCCATTAATATGTTCTAATAATTTGTTGAGTTCTTCCTTGCCATGTTTCCATTTCAGATTAATATCATCAACGTACCTTTTTACATCTTCTAGGTTTTAATGGGTAGGAGTCTAATGTTTTATGTTCAATTTTTTCCATGCATAGTTTTGCTACAATAGGAGAAAGGGAAGAGCCCATAGAAACATTTGTGACTTGCTCATTATATTCTCCTTGAAAGCTAAATAAAGTTGAGAGAAGGAAAATTTCTGCAAGTTTGACAATTTCAGGGTTAGTTACCTCATAGAGAACATGGATAACATCCTCTAAAGGAATCTTAGTGAATAATGAAACTAGATCAAAAATAGTGATTAGGTCATCGTTGTCCACTTTTTCCTCCTTCATGAGCTTTACAAAGTCATATGAATCTTTGATGAAGGTATCCATGTGGAAAAATATGTCTTTGATTTTTATTTATTCTACAAAATCTATCTGTGCACTACTGACATAAATTCTAGCGAAATGATTTGCACTTATACTCAAGGAATCAACTATTTTTTTCCTTTTCCTTTAATGTTCTTGATGACAAATTCATATTCACTCAAGAATGTCATTAATCTTTCCTGTCTAGCATTCAACTATTATTGACTGAAAAAATACTTTAGACTTATGTGGTTAGTAATAAGAGTAAAATTTTTACCCAGTAAGTAATGACTCCACTTTTTTAATGCATGTATAGAAACAGTTAATTCCAAGTCATAAAAAAACAAATATTTTCTCATGAAGCTTCAATTTTCTTGATTCATAAACAACTACATATTTTTCCTACATTAATACACCACCCAACCCTTCAAGACATGCATCTGTGCACACAACAGAGTCATTTTTCTGGATAAACAATCTTTAAAATTGGGGCTACTATTAATAGATGTTTTAATCTATCAAAACTCTTTTTACATTTCTTTGTCTAATTGAATTTAACTCCTTTATTTTGCAAAGAGGTAATGGGATAGGATAATTTAGAAAAGCCTTCAATAAATCTTCTATAATAACCCGTAATTCCCATGAAGGACTTAATGTTTCTACATCCTTAGGTACTGACCAGTTCAAGATGGCCTTCAAATTTTCAAGATCAACACTTATGCCTTCTTTAAAGATAACATGACCCAGGTACTAAATTTTTTCTTTATAAAAGTCACACTTGTTGAACTTTGTATACAACTGGTGTTCTTTCAAGGTCTACAACACTATTCTTAAATGCTCCTCATGTTCTTCTTAGTTTTTGGAATATGCTAGAACTTCATCAATGAAAATAGTACAAACTTGTCTAGATACTTGCTAAACATGCTATTCATTTATCACATACGGTAGAAGGTGCATTGGTAAGACCAAAAGTTATTACTAGAAATTCATAGTGTCTATACCTTATTCTAAATGTTATCCTGTGTATGTCCTCATCTTTTATCCTTAACTAATGATAACTTGATCTAAGATCTATTTTTGAAAACATTATTTCCCATATGACTTTATCAAACATATTATCTATTTGGGGTAAATGATATTTATTCTTAATTGTCAATTTTTTCAACTATTGATAATCTATGCACATTTAAAAAGTCCCATATTTCTTTTAACAAACAATATTGGGGCTCCTCAAGGGAAATGCTTGGTTTAATATAGCCTTTATCCAATAAATGTTGTAGCAACATTTTCAATTCCATAACTTCAAGGATGCTCATTCTATATAGTGCTTTTGAAACAGGTGTGACTCCTGTTACCAAGTGTTATAGCAGCTACAACCACACTCCAAAATTTTGGTTTGCATGCAAATTTTGGAACCTACCTTGGATCCTACAATCGATCATCCTCGGTCACTTTTTGATAAGTTGATTATCTCAAGGTCCCCCCTCCCTAATCTTAAGATTTTTCCATGTTATCATCTTTATGCAGCGTGTGTCATCTTTGGGCATAAGGATTGTTGTTTGTCATGTAAAGGGAATGTTGTTTTGCTTCAAGGGAAATCATGCACGCATGAGTTGCTATCATCACATAGACATGTTTCAAAATCACTTCACGCACTCTTGTCACGAAGGCTGTTACATCAAGAAGAGTATTTTTTATACATTCTATATGGTCTATGTTGCATCATTAAGTGTTCGTGTGCGATCACAGTAAATCCTTATTAGTGTTTACATATGTGTCACTGATCTCACACTTAGCCATTTCCCGAATAACCTAGCCTCATCCATCTTCCCGGAACTATGAAATTTTCTTTTGCAACCATCAAGCTTCCTCCCTTGCCTATTGAAACCCCATAGTGTGCAAAGACCCCATCCAACACTGCCTTTAAGAAATGCATAGAGTAGACACGCAACTAGCACTGCTCTCCAAAAATGTGCAGAGTAGTAAGGCAGCTAGTACTACTCTCCAGAAATGCACAGAGCAGTCAGGCAACCAACACTCAGAAGTTGTGCATAGGTGTCCTCCCAGGACCCCCATCTTGTAGCAATGTCTTGTGCCTAAAAATTGTGCAGTATTTTCCAAGCTGCCCTATCTGTCTTGCATGAAGAAACTACACAATTAGGCCTCCCATGACCTCATTCGGGTAGCAGTCACTACCTGCTGAAACATCACTAATCTACCTCTTAGTGAATATAAGAAAATGTGACATGCTAAGATCACTCCCAAGGAGTTGGGGAGAAAAACTAAGAAACTAAGTTAAGGAAAAAGATCACGACAACATGCAAACTCTGTTGGATGCATGATCATCTTGAGGGTAAGTATGGTAATTAAAGAAAACCTTTTGAAGTACATCTCTTAGTTGAGTTGGCAAGACTGCTTCTCATTGTCATATCATCATGTCTTCATTAACATGCTTGTGTGCAAACACCAAAAATTCATTTCATGTGTTTCCTCTACATGTCTTGCTTCCTTTTTGCTTGTTTGACCAACTGTTGTCTTCAACATATTGATCGCTATGTCATGCTTGCGACCTTGTTTTGTTGATGTTGAAGGTTTGTTTATGAGTTTTCTTCACTATGTAAACATCTATCACACTCACACATGATGTTGTAATCACGTTCATGCAAGTGTTGACACGGTCTTTCGAAGGTCTATCCAAATTGTAGCACTTGTCACTTTCACCATTAGATAGTCCTATAGTCAGTCATATTGACCACATATTGTCTTGTTGGTTCAAGGTGTCTTGTCCTCAAGTCACGTCGAGTGTGTGTTTGCAAGGTCGTGTATACACGAGTTCACTCGCTCACACACTTAACCATTTTGTTGAAGATCTGTCGACTGGACCACCCTCCATTAGCCAAACCTCCACTGAGATACACTACGCGGTCTCATCCCTCAGTGACCAAGCATTGTTACCCAAAATTATTCAGATATTAAGGATGGCTCCTAGGTAGTATGCACCGTGCAATCCTGGAATCGACCTGGCTAACTGTCACCTAGAATAGCGTATAATTTTCCGAAGAAACTATCTCAATTTGCGCTTTCCACAATCCTGTCTATCAAGCCTCATGCTGGTCAACCAAAGATTTTGATTGGGTAGTGACCCCGGGCTTCACTCCTCCCAAAAAATGCGTAGAAGCTATCAGCCTGCTTGCCTGCAACTGATGAGAAAAATTATGCAAAAAATAGAGACAGGAATCTGCTGCCTATCACTGCACTATCTCAGAAAATTGCATAGTTTTTGTCAGTTAGTCCCCATGTCGGCCGACCTGTTGCTCCTCCTGAAAATTGCACTGTTTTATTGGGTTTTCCACCAACTTCCTGACACCCCGCTCAACCTGGAAGCTACGTAGACATGTTCTGCACGACTACCTCCTAGATCTGCGAAGTTTTGTCTAGCAAGCTCTCATAGCCCGCTGCCGGCCTCCACTAAAAATCTGCGCAGTTTTCACTGCTAGTTCCTCCTACTATCCGCACTGTCTTCCTTGGAAAAATTGTACAGTTCTTCCTCCTAGCTGAGCCAAATCTCACAGATGTCACTACTGTCTCGTACTACTCAACCCAGCCTCTCAGTGACCTCTACGCAGTTTTTCCCGACAGTGTCCTGGAGCCTCGCATCCCGGCTTGAAATGTGCTCTGCAGAGTTTCAGAGCCTTGTCTTCTCTCCCAATCATCTACACCTGAAAATGAAAGAAAATGCATCATGGTAGACTAGGTTATTTCTAGATTTGATGTCATCTTGTCATGAGTGATTGCAAAAATAGGTACATGGATGAGACAAGGTGCGAAGACAAACATGATGAACAAGGAGCACATGCTAGAAGAATTTCACACGGTTGGATGAACATACAAAGCATACCAAGTAGCAAGCGAAGGAGACACATGCACATGCATGAACCATCAAGCGAACACCAATACCATTGAAGGATCTGCACAATTTTCCATGCTGAGGTGAAGCTATGGTACACCACGTGCATACTTATCACTCGACAACACAACAACTTGAATCAAACAACACAACCAACATGTGCATACCAACAATGTCATGTTGAGTTGTGTCATGAGTCGCCTCTTCCACATCACTACTTTGGGTCATAATTGTGTAATCAATGTAATGTAACGTGGAAGTCCAAGAGACCCACGGATGAAGTCAAAGATTCATGTATGTCAAACTCTCACAAGGGAAGTCTAATAGTCACGAGGGAAGTCGAATAGTCAAAAGGTCCAATTTCACCCTTGGCTATATATACCCTTCATTTGTACATGCAAAGGACTTTTCACCTTGGCTCCTCCCACATAGCCTTGAGAGTTTGTAGTATTTTCCTTGAGGAGCGAGAAGTGGCTCCAACGCCCCGCTATCGGGGTTAGGTATGTATGGTGTACATATGTGTCTTAGAACTTTTGCTTAATTCAAAAGCTTGTTAATAGGCTAGCACATTTTCACACATGTATTTTATTCATTTGTAAGACTATTCTTTGGATGCTTGTAATGCATGTTGCTTCAACCTGTATTAAGATAGTTGAAGTATTTTGGTTGTTTTAGTGCATATTCTACTGGAAAGGTGTTGTATCATTTGTTAATGTTGTCTCGCCCGTGTGGACTATTTCGCCAAACACTCGGCAGATTCATTCTTGTAAAATTGTTATAACGACTGTTGCACTTGTGTGGACTATTCCACTAGGTGTTGTATGTGATATTTGTTCACTTTATGTTTGTGACTGCCGCATTAGTGTGGACAACTCTACTGAAAGTTGTGCATGTATTGTTGTGTGTCTCTAACAGAGTTGGGACTATTCCCTCTCGACTTGAGACTCACTCTCACCCTCTCCCTCTATAGTGAAACAACGTAGACATAAGTTACACTAAGGACTCACTAGGCACACAAACCTCATTGTTTGAAGACTAAGTAAACCACTCTCATGTGCTGCCAAGAAAGAGCTAAGGCATATATTTAAGATAATGGAAACTAGGGAATCACACTAGATGGGACTCCTACACCAAATGGTGTGAGGTCTAGTTGGGACTTCATACCAGGGAGATCCCATTAATGTTGACGGGTCTAGCACCATCAACATTTCTGATGCTAGAAGGAGGGTCAGATGACAAGATGAGTCCTCACAATCTGTTTTGAATCTTCACATACTTATTATGACTAACCAAAAAATTTCTCTTCCAGAGTGTATGTCTTATGGAAACGACTTTGAAATCTCGGAAGAGCTCTGGAATAACTTGTCACGTAAAACATACGATGGTGGAGGCCAAGTAGCCTTGCTTAGACACGTCGTTGGCATTGTAGGCTCCTGTGAAAGACATGAAATCTGAAGATTACATGACCTGCGCGCTATTCGCATACATGCTTCGAGGGCACCCACTGCATTGGTGTGCCACATTGCCCAAATCTCTATTCACTCTTTCCATCATCTGATCGCAGAGATAGAGCGTGATTTCAATCATTTTGATCGTAAAGCACTCAATAAAGAAATTCTAAAATTATGGAAAGCACCTGATGAATCCAATAAACAATTTCACAAACGCTTTTGTAATCTTGCATATCATTTTCCCAAATATGAAATTTATTGGGAATTCCTCGATGGAAGATTTAACTATATTCTTTACATATCCGAAAAACTGCAATTCTTAGAATCATTCGAATACATCCCAGTAGACCTCGATGTTAGAGCTGCTAAATCTAAGACAGACAAGGTCGTTGTCACAAGTGATTGTCTGTCCTCCATCAAATACCTCTAGCTCCACAATTTGAGGTGGGAGAAGGTGCACACACATTTGTTGAACTGTCACATCCTCCTACCCCACCCACTCTTGATATCTACGCAGATTTGGCTTACAAGCCTACTGGTTTTCATGTGGACTTATTACTTCAACCACCGTACCTGCATTCTGTTGATGCTCTAGATTGTATTGTCTTGTGTTCTTCTATTCCAGAATCCACACTTGTTGTGAACGAAGATCAAGTTGTCGATGAATTTGGTGTTGTGCAGCCAACCTGCGCTATCATTCATGATGAGTTTGTACAGGAATCTGAAGAAGAACCCGTGGTGAATGATGACTCCCTTCCATCCATGCCTCAACTATTCTATTCTAACATCTCTTGTGATTCTACCAATTTTGATTTTCCCTATGAAAACACATCTCCAGATGTTTCTACTTCCGATCATTGACATGACACACTGGATGTCAGCCTGTCATTACATTGCGAAGAGGACACACCTTCCTCTGAAAATATGTCCCATTTGTCATTTGTCACTTTTGAAAACACAGAGGGTGAACTTGCTTGTTTTTCATTTACCCCTCTACATGATTCATCAAATCATGAGAATTTCGACGAACATCCAAAATTTTATGATCGTGGATGTCGTGATCTTTGTACATCTTCATTTGATCACGATGTTCATTCACTCATTATCAATCTTTCTAAGCCACTGGTCTTTGATGATCTATCTATTGACGAAGTGGAAACCCTGCAGGCTATCAAGGCATTTTAGCCTAAGCTGATGGTTATGTTAGGCCCTCATTTTCCTAAGGTTAGTTCCACTTCCGACCATGAAATTTTTTTAAACTCCTAAGGCTTCTCATCACTCTCTGCTTCACATTGAAGATCAATCTAATACACAAAGTTCACTTCCTCCACTCGAATTACATGATACCATCGCTCGTGCCTTGGAGGAATCATACACAACGATCAAGTTTGTAAAGCATAAGTTGTTTGTCTTTCTCATTTTCGCATATCTTTCTTGTTTACCATGCCTTCACCAACATGGGCCTACCAATGCCTTGATGGCTGCATTGGAAATATCACTTCACATGAATAGGCTCATGCACTGCTTAGCGTAGGAGTAGGAGTAGTGTTTTCTTTCTTGCTTTGATTTGCTTCCTGGTTTGCATGTTTATTTTCTTCCTAACTTGGTTTGGTTTGTTTGCTTTCTTTATTTGCTTACTTGTTTTAATTTCACTTTACTTTTTCTTTTACTTTTTTTTCTTTCTTTTCTTCCTCGTGTCCGTAGGTTAGCCTTACATGAATCCATGTTGGCTCTTAAGACAAGCCGATAAAATCTAAGAGGACTTGTACAACTATCAACATTTCGTTATCTAGTGCCCCCTCTCTTTATGAAGATATTTTTGTTTTCATTCAATGATGCCTTGATAGAAAAAACGTTCTGCTCAGAGTGAGTCTTGGTGAAAACACAATGCTTGAACTTTTAACTAGTACCGCCTACTCTAATCGGTTCTTTTGGGTTAACCCTTGTCACCTCAGTCAAGTAGAGTAAGGTGAGGGGAAAAACTTAACATGTATGTCAGAGGTATACATAACATGCCTCTTTGAAGGAACAACCTCTTCTGCTCTCAATAAGTCGGGATCCCTCTTCTGCCTATGAAATAAATAAGTGCTTATTCATAGTTCTTTGAAAAAAAAATGAAGATGAAAAATGAATAAGGAAAAAGAAGAGAAAGGATTCCTGCACAGGGAGGTGATGCAAGTAACTCTTTCAGGGTATTGGCCAGGCTCGCTGGCAGCAGAGCGATGCTTGTGTTCCTACGTGACTCTGCCGAGGTACTGTACAGGCCCGCTGGCAGCAGAGAAACACCAGAGATGAAATTTAAACTCTAACAATTAAATTACTTGTGCATCAATATACCCCTCATTCCCAATTGAAACAACTAACTTGACTTGGCTTGGAATGTGTGTTGACCGATCAAGAGAATGGCAAGGACTACATCTTTCACACAAGCTAGTGTGGAAGCCATCATGATCAAAGAATCAAACAATACTTCCAGAAGGGTTAGACACACTTTTCATGAAACCATGTCCATATAGAGAGTTGGAGTTCTACTAGTGTGTCACCAATGTTGTAGTGGCTACAACCACCCTCCAAAATTTTGGCTCGCATGCAAATTTTGGAGCCTACATTGGATCCTATGATCAATCTTCCCTAGTTGCTTGTTGGTAGGCTGATGATCTGTTACGGCTACATCTCAAGCAAGCTAATTATGAGAAGGAAATGTTGGCAATACTACATGCACTTAAGAAATGGCGACCTTACCTAATGGGAAGACACTTCAAGGTAAAAATGGATCATGATAGTCTTAAATACCTTT
>APFE031085013.1:795-34813 GCA_000404065.3 Pinus taeda | reverse complement strand
ATGCGCTCTCAAGAAAGGATGAGGATGTGGAAGCATTGTTTTGTGCTATTTCTATTATCCAACCATATTGGATAACTGAAGCAAGGGATGAATGGAAGAATGACAAAGAAGTGTGGCCACTCATTCAAAAGTTGCAGAAGATCCCAGTTCAAACAATATTGTGAGAACTTGACGAGGAAGGAAAAATCATATCGGAACTTGGAGCAGTCATAGAAGCAAGAACCCGACAGCTACGAAATCGATCAATTTCAGAGTATCTCATCAAGTGGAAGAACTTACTCGCTGAAGATTCCACATGGGAGGACAAGAATTTTATACAGAAGCATCAAGAATTATTCAATCGTTGAGGAAAAAACTTTTTGAAGGATAGGGGCATGTTAGGTTCCTAGACTACTAGTGTAATCCCTTATTGTTATTAGTACAACTCCCTTATTATATTGTTGTGCCCATGTAGTCCCCATATTTTTATTATTGTGTCCCATAGAAGCCCACTATTGTTATTATTGTGCCCTTACATTATTATTGTTATGTCAGCTCTGATTATATTATGACCCCTTAGACTCCTATATATAGAAAGGAGGTATTGTCATTTGTATCATGCAAGAATTATTGATTTCTGTAATGTAAAGGAGGTTTCCCCCTCGAAGAGGCTTATTTTTAAGGCGTTGATCTATATTTTCTATATTTTTGTGAGCTGGTTTCATAACATGATCTCAAGCTCCCCCCTCCTTGGTGTTAAGAGTTGTCCATGTTCTCATCTTTATGCAATGAGTGTCATATTTGGGAATAGGGATTGTTGTTTGTCATGTAAAGGGAATGTCGTTTTGCTTCAAGGGAAAGCATGTGCACATGAGTTGTTATCATGACATAGACATGTTTCACACTCACTTCACACACTCTTGTCATGAAGGTTGTTGCATCAAGAAAAGTATGTTTTATACATTCTGGATGGTCTTTGTTGCATCACTAAGTGTTCATGTGTGATCACAGTCAAGTCCTATTACTGTTTACATATGTGTCATTGATATCACACTTACCCATTTCCCGAACAACATAACATAATATAGCTTCCTGGAATTGTGTGCTTTGATTCTACAACCATCAATCTTCCTCCCTTACCTGCTGAAACCCCGCAGTACGTAGAGACCCTAGCCAACACTACTCTCCAGAAATGCACAGAGCAGTCACGCAACCAACACTGCTCTCCAGAAATGTGCAGAGAAGTTAGGCAGCTAGAAATTAGAAATTGTGAAGAGGTTTCCTCTTAGGACCCCCACCCCACAACAGTGTCTTGTGCCTCAAAAGTGCGCAGTATTGTCCAAGCTTCCCTGTCTGTCTTGCATGCAGAAACTACGCAGTTAGGCATCCGAGGGCCTCATTCTGGAAACAGTCATTGGCCAGTGAAACAACATTGATCTACCTCTCAGTGACTATAGGAAAAAGGCGACATGATAATATCACTCCTAAGGATTTGAGGAGAAGAACCAAGAAACTAAATTATCGCAAAAGATGAGGACCGCATGCAAACTCTGTTGGATGCATGATCATCTTAAGGGTAAGTATGGTAGGTAAAGCAAACCTGTAGAAGTACATCTCTTAGTTGAGTTTGCAAGAATTATTCTCATTGTCATATCATCATATCTTTAGTAACATGCTTGTGTGCAAACACCAAAAAGTCATTTCATTTTTTTCCTCTACATGTCTTGCTTCCTTTTTGCTTGTTTGACCAACTGTCATCTTCAACATATTGATCGCTATGTCATGCTTGCGACCTTGTTCTGTTGATGTTGAAGGTTTGTGTATGACTTGTGTTCACTATGTAAAAATCTATCACACTCACACACGATGTTGTAAGCATTGTCGCACAAGTGTTGACACAGTCATTTGAAGGTCTATCTGAAGTGTCACACTTGCCATTTTCACCATTAGACAGTTCCATATTCAGTCAAACTGAGCACATGTTGTCTTGTTGGTTAGGGTTGTCTTGTCATCAAGTCATGTTGAGAGTGTGTTCGCAAGGTCATGTATACAAGAGCTCACTCGCTCACACACTTAACCATTTTGCTAAAGATCTGTTGATGGGATCACCCTCCATTAGTTGGACCTCCACTAAGCTACAATGTGCAGTCTCAACCCTCAGTGACCAAGCACTGTTGCCCAGAATTGCACAGAGATTGAGGCTGCCTCCCAAGTAGTCTGTACTCTACAATCTTGGAATTGACTTGGCTTATTGTCACCCAAAACAACGTAAAATTTTCCCAAAAAGCTATCTCAATCTATGCTTCCCGTAAGCCTATCCATCAAGCCTTCCGCTGGTCAACCGAGAATTTGACTAGGTAGTGACTCCGAGCTTCATTCCTCCCAAAAATTGCGTAGAAGGTGTAAGCTTGCCTTCCTATACTGATTGAAGAAATTACGCAGACAAGAGGGACAGGCACCCGCTTCCTGTCACTACACTATCTCAGAAAATTGCTTAGTTTTTGTCAGTCAGTCCCCCTGCCGGCCTAACTGCTGCTCCTCCTGAAAATTGTGCAGTTTCCTTGGACTGCCCACAAGTTGATCAACATCCCAATGAACCCAAAAAATACGTAGATATGTCTTGCATGACTTCCTCCCAGATCTGCGTAGTTTTGGCTAGCATACTCTCGCAACCCACTCTCGGCCTCCTCTGGAAATCTGTAAAGTTTTCATTGCCAGTGCCTTGTGCTGCCCGCACTGCCTTCCCTGAAAAAATTGTCTAGTTTTTCCTCCCAGCTGAGCCAGATATCATAGATGTCATTATTGTCTCAGACTACTCAACCTAGCCTCTTAGTGACCTCTACGCAGTTTTCCCTAATAGTGTCCGGGAGCCTTGTATCCTAGCCTAAAATGTGCTTTATGTAGTTTTATAACGTTTTCCTCTCTCCCGGTCAATTGCACCTGAAAATGAAAGACAATGCATCATGGTAGACTAGGGGATTTTTGGATTTGATGTCGTCTCATCATGAGTGATTGAAGAAATAGGTACATGGATGAGACATGGTGCGACGATGAACGGGATGAACAAGGAGTGCATGCTAGAAGACTTGCTCACGGTTGGACAAACATATGAAGCATACCAAGTAGCAAGAGAAGAAGACACATGCACATGCTTGAACCATCAAGTGAACACCAATACCATTGAAGACTCCACACACTTTTCCATGCGGAGGTGAAGCTATGGTACACCACGGGCATACTCATCACTCAACAACACAACAACTCGACATGAACATCACAGCCAGCATGTGCATACCAGTAGTGTCATGTTGAGTTGTGTCACCAGTCACCTCGGCCACATCACTATTTTAGGTCATAACTGTGTAATCAATGTAATGTAACATGGAAGTCCAAGAGAACCAAGAATGAAGTCAGAGAGTCATGTAAGTTGAACAGTCATGAGGGAATTCAAATAGTCACAAGGATCAGTTTCACCCTTGGATATATATACCCTTCATTTGTACATGCAAAGGACTTTTCACCTTAGCTCCTCCAACACAGCCTTGAGATTGTGTAGTATTTTCTTTGAGGAGCGAGCGGTGGCTCCAATGCCCCACTATTGGGGTTAGGGATGTATGGTGTACGAATGTGTCTTGGAAGTTTCGCTTAATTCATAAGCTTGTTAATAGGCCATCACATTTTCACACATGTATTGTATTCATTTGTAAGACTATTCTTTGGACGCTTGTAATGCATGTTGCTTTAACATGTATTAAGACAGTTGAACTATTTCGGTTGTTTTAGTACATATGTTGCTAGAAATGTCTTGTATTATTTGTTAATTTTGTCTCGCCCGTGTGGACTATTCTATCGGAAACTTGACACATTCATTGTTGTTAACTTGTTACAATGACCGTTGCACTCGTGTCGAATATTCCATTGGGTGTTGTACATGCTATCTGTTCACTTTGTGTTTGTGACTGCTGCATCCATGTGGACTACTCCACTGGAAGTTGTGCATGTCTTGCTGTGTTGTGTGTCTCTAACAGAGTTCGGAATATTCCCTTTCGACTTGAGACTCACTCTCACCCTCTCCCTCTACGGTGAAAGAACTTAGAAACAAGTTAGACTAAGCACTCACCAGGCACACGAACCTTGCTATTTGAAGACTAAGTATACCACTCTCATGTGCTGACAAGTAAGAGATAAGGAATATCTTTACGATAATGGCAACTAGGCCATCATACCGAATGGGACTCCTACACCAAACGTCGTGAGATCTAGTTGGGAATTCATACCGGGGAGATCCCCTTAATGTTGGCGTGTCCAACACCATGTCAATTGTAAATTCTATGTCTCTTCTTGGTGGTAATCCTGGAATTGATTTGGGGAAAAATCCTTAAATTCTCTAATTATAGCTAGATCCTCTTTTTTTAATCATTTGTTTTCTGTGTGTTTTCTTCTACTTTATCAAAAAATAGTTTACAACCCTTTTAGGCACATCTTTTAAGCTACAATGCTGAAATTTTTCTAATGGAGATAGGCCTAGGTATGCCATTAATTAATTGCACATTTCCTTCTTCAGTCACATCAGTAATAGTTTTTCTAAACAATTTATTACAAATATATTTTTCTCCAACCAGACCATTCCTATCAGCAAGTCATAGGAACCTAAAAGTATTATCTTTATATTTAATTATGTTTTACATCCATTTAGTTGTACAAGATACTGTTTTATCCAATTAACTAATTTTCCTTTTGTTCTTGTAGTTAGCCGAACTAACTGTGAATATTAAAATTTGACAACATTCAATTTTCATTATTACACAACTCGTGGATTGACATAACTAAAACTAGCTCCTAGATCTACTAAAATAGATATAGGCTAGACTAGTACAATACCTTCAATTTCAATCATAGTTGACTCATGTTCAACTTGTATTTCTTCTAGAGAAACATTAATTTTCAGATAATTTTGTCTATGTCATTTACTATAGTTGTCTCTTATAAAACTTGTAATGCTTGAACTAGTATGGTGATATGTGGAAAGTTCCTCAATAGATGGGGTTTTCCACAACTTTAGAGGTTCTGTTTTTGTTAAGCTATTCATCCCTTTTGTGTTCAGATCAATTTGTTTGGAACCAATCTGAGACTGTGTAGGGTGTGGCTGGTTATTCTGGTTGAACCTTTTCTATTGATGGTCTCTTCCAAAATTATTCAGAATAAAAGAGTTTGGCTTCTTAATTCCAATTCCAATTTTATTTTTCTCTTTGTTAGACCAGGATTTTAAGGCTTCAACCTCCTGTTTTTTTTTTTTTTTAACAAATCCTTTCTTTTCTTATAGCTTCATTTGTGGTCTTTGGATTATCAAATTCAATCCTTTCTTTGTATGAGAGTGGAAGGCCATTCAAAATTCGATGCACCTTCACTTTTTCTTCTTTAATGTATGGAACATATGTTAATAGGTTTGTAAATTTTTCTACAAACTCATCCTTACTTGGCTAATCTAACCTCAACTTATGAATTTATTCAACTCGAACTTTATAATATCTTTCAATTAGATATTTTGCTTTGAATTGTTTCTGAAATTCTTTCTAGTTGACTATATTTTCATTGATATTGTGCACTATTTTTGCTTCTTCCCACCATAATGTAGTATTTGCTTGTAAATTATATACTACCAGTCTATCCTTGAGATAACTGGAATATTCATATACATGAAAATATTATATGATGTTCAACAACTAAGCTTTTGCATCTTCTTCTTGTTCTCTATCAAATTTAGGTGGTATTATCTTTTTGAACTCTCATTGGAGTTTTGTTTTATTTTTATTTCTTAATTTAGTGGGTTTTGGAGATTTTTTATCGGAGCCTTCTTCACTTTTATATTTTTCATATTTATGTTTAGACTTATCAGGTTCATTCTCAATAGTTTTTTGCTATAAAGGGTCTTCTCTGCCCCCTTCTACCTTTGTATCTAGAGATTTTCGTATTTACTTTTCAATCAATTATTTTATGAGCTTCTCCAACTCTTCACTTGATTTCAACAAGCGTTCATGGCGATCCCTTATGCTAGCCAATTCTTGTCCCAAATCTCTTACAATATCAAGAAAATGTAGGTTTTAACCCCCTACAGAAATTACTTGCATACAAATTCTAAAAACAAAGAAAATAAACAATGGAAGAGCATAACACATAAAACACATATACATCGAGATTTTCCCCTGGATCCCAAAATCGAGACCACCAGCTTGATTTTTCATTATGTTTCTTTCAATGTTACAATACATATTTATACATGCTGAAGCATCCAATACCATGGACCGAAAACCATCGCGTCCAAAACCATGGACCGAAAACCATCGCGTCCAAAACCATGTGCGAAAATCATGCACAAAAACATAGGTAGGTCCACCCAACCTAATATAGGGTCCAAAAGCAAAATTTTCCGGGGCGCTGCCTCGGACCCCATAGAGGGGGGTTACCTGCATCCCTCAAACCCCCAATGACCCCCCCACTACGCAATCAGTGCAATGAAGGGGGGGCTTCACCCCCCCTCTAACCCCCCGGTTAACTACGTGGGGTAGCCGTGGAAAGAATATAACACAACCCAACATAAACTAGGTTGTTGGAGGTGCATTTTCCTCTCCCAATTGAACCCAAATTTTTTATCCTCCACCGAGAAATCTGGAAAAAGGTTTTGCCATACTGTACTCTCTTTTTTCTTACTACTATACATCATTACAAGAAATAAAAATTAGTTTTCTTAAACATAACATTTTCTACAAAATAATTTTCATTGTGGTTTGACACTTAGGCCTAAATTTTGAACCTACAACTTTGATACCAAATGTAACATACCTCCTCGTACATACCAATTTTTCTTCTTCTTTATGATAGAATTAATAAATATATATTTGTTCCTACCATTACTTTAGCATTTTGTATACACATTTCAATAATTAAAGTGAATTAACATGGTCACTAAGACTATAATTTACATATGTCTCATTTGGTCCTTTCCTCATATCATCCTTTATTTGACCCTTATCAACATGATATGTGGCACTCTTGGGAACCATATAGTAGAATAGTTCACTTCACAATTTATTTGTGGTGCATAATTATTTTATGCATTTCAACCCTTATTTGATAACCAAATCATGGTTTATAAATTCCTATTCATTTAAATTGAGTTCCTAGGTTACATAACCTAACCATACATATTTCTTCCTACATGCGCTCTACGAATGGAATCATATTCTATTAATGTGCATGTGCCCCACTTAGCATAGCCCACATTGGCCCTACCCATGTGACTACAGATGACTATTCTGCTCCACCCACTATGATTGGTTATGATTTACGATGATGATTGGAAAAATGAGATTAAATTAGGTTTTTCAAAAGAGTGGAAAACCCTAACCTTGTTCGCATTTGTGAATGTGGCCTTTATTTCGGCGGCCAAATGTCGCTCTATGTTGCTATACCTTCCAGGTCTTTTCTTGATGCCATCATCTCATTCCACATTAGTTGAATGGATTTATTTTCACATAGGAAATCATCCATCTGTCATTGTCTATCCAATTTGTAATTCTAGGGTACACTGTCAATTCTCTTTTTTTATTAAAGGTTTTCTTTATCTAACTCTGCAATATTTTCTAAACTTTTTGTAGGTACTCTAAGGTTTTGTAAAAATATATGTTCGAACCCTTTTTAGCTGTAATGGCCACAAAGGAACTCGCCTTTCTTACTTTTTTGAATTCATCTCTATTGAAATTTTATATTCTTTGGAGTTCGTATACTCCATATCGTCTTCTTGGTTTTTACAATGTTTCTTGTTCACTGTGGATAGACGTTGGTGCGGCTAAAGTGTGCTTTGAATCTTACATGAAATGGGGTTTTTATAGCATATTGGTAAGTGATGGATCCACTGACATTTCGTCATTATATTTTAGATTGAACTCCTTCTTTTGAAAATTCGATTGAATTCCTTATGCATTTTTTAGGTTGCTCAAAATTATTGCTTTTAGTCACAACCTGTAACCTCATTACGTTTTTATAGTTATGCTCTTGCTCTTGGACATACCCTTAATGACTATCACAAGAGTATTCTTAGCTTTCATGAAGGTATCTAAGGTTTGATATTGACCTTGAATATTTACTACCCTCTTCTCCATAGTTGTTTATGGAAAAGTTCCAAATCATTCTCCTACATTTCTTTTATATTTTATTTAATTCCATCTTCATTTCCCTCTAATAATTTGGGTTTTTTATGGATTTTATAGGGATACATCATTGGAGGACATTGTGCTCTGTAACCCCAGGTAAACAATCACTCTTTTCTCTTTGAAATATAATTTCATTCATTATATGTCTAGTTTATACTTTGGGACTCTAGTTTGTTCTAATTTCATCTCAGGGTTTTTCTTATCACAGGTATGAATCATCAATATTATGCTTATGCTAGGCTTATGTGTCTTCAATAGTTATCCTCTACGTGTTATATTGAGGGGCTTCTTTGCTCATTGCTTAGGTTAGTGTTTCTTCATACGTATGTTTGAGATGTATGCGAAGATTTTAATGGCTACATGATTTCCTATGGGCTTGTTATATTCTATTAATTTCTAGGCTATTCACATCATTTATTGATTTACAATTATACAAAATTATAAGATGAAAGCCTATGTTTTAAGGAAATTTTGACATTCTCATATATATGTAAAAGTGACTATATATATATATATATATTAAACACACACCCACATGGTTCAAATATTCATTTTAGATTTGTTATTATGTTTGTATTGTTGCATTGTGCTTACAGTAACACACATATAATTTACTTCTTGATAGTGTATTATATGACTATTATCTATAGTTAATATAGTTAATATTATTATATGACTATTGTAATTTACAAGATGAAAGCCTATGTTTTAAGGAAATTTTGACATTCTCATATGTATGTAAAAGTGACTATATATATATATATAAACACACACACACATGGTTTAAATATTCATTTCAGATTTGTTATTAGTTTGTATTGTTGCATTGTGCTTACAGTAACACACATATAATTTACTTCTTGATAGTGTATTATATTACTATTATCTATAGTTAATATTGTCATGAATGTTTACTTTCTCTAGTAGCTCTACTGAATGCATGTATTTGAATTCGTTAACTAGTTTCTAATATATTTGAATGATATTAACATGCTGCGACTTAATAAAAGAGACTAAGAATTTCTTAGTCATAAGGTGTAATATCTTGTTCTTTGTTCTTAACAACCTAACACAAAGATAAAATAATAATTCACATTACCTCTTACAATACTTCTATATATCTATTCAACATAATTCTAGCTTTTACTGTCCCTCTAAAGTCTTGGACTTATATTCCATAAGCTCTCTATGATAGTCCATATATTTTCCACGATATCATATTGTGTTCAAAATTTCAATATATCTAAAACCATTATAGCGTTATTTCAAAATTAATCTAAATTAATACAACTGCCTTACTATATATAAGTAATTATAAATTTACTATAGCCAATGAACTCACTGTACAAGACCCAAAGAAAATGATCAAATCTTTTTAGGTGTTAGGAATACTAAAATTATTCCATGTTTCCTAATTACCCACAAGTGTTTACTATTTTTTGATGAAAATTTCCTCACTACCTAATTTATTTATGTTCCACTATGTTCAGAGGTTTTTTAGATACTTCCATTTTCTCAACCTATGGTTAAGGTGGACTGTGTATACCATGTTTAACTTACAATATTACTATATTCATCTCTCATAATTATTTTGAAGTATAGTATTCACTAATTAAGTACTAGGTTCGCCAATAGATCATAAGCTCATACTGATAATTTCTAAATAAATTTATTGCAACTTATTAATCTCCATCTCTAGTAGTGAGTTATAATTTGGGGGATGGATCCATATTTCTTCTGTAAGGTTCTTTTTTCTTCTAAATGGAGAAAGAATTAAATTGTTAACTTAAAATAATGATACACACACTTAAGCTTCACTCATTATTTTATATTAACAATCTAATCCTTTCTCCATTTAGACTCACACACATAAGGTTTTCTTGTTTACCATAATATGACATGTACATATATTTCCCATGTTTTCTTTCTCGAATTTATTGACTATGTTTCATTATAGAAGACTCTCGACAATTTCTTAATTAAATATGTTTAAATTCAATCTTAGGAAAAATATATTCCTTATCTTATTTCCGC
Source organism: Pinus taeda (assembly GCA_000404065.3). NCBI lineage: Eukaryota > Viridiplantae > Streptophyta > Pinopsida > Pinales > Pinaceae > Pinus > Pinus taeda. The sequence continues at coordinate 24,590 of APFE031085013.1, read as the reverse complement.
TTAATTTATAATGTTGAGGTAGTCACAACTTACGTTTACTCTTCTTCATTGTAACTATTTAGGACATATCATTAGTTATTTCCCTCTCATAGTTGATTAGAAATTGTCCCAAAGTATGTATTCTTGTTAAATATATTCTTATATAATTCACACATGCAACTAATCAAATAAAATCAACTAAATATTGGTTTTTTGAGGTACTATGTAAGTATTAACTTCAATTCTCAATTACTCAAACCATTAAAATAATCCTTTCTGAATTTTTTAAAAGTTAATATCATCCCCCATACAACAAGTTTATGTATGAGAGAGAGAAATATGTGTGTTATAAGTACGTGAAACATGTAGGATGAGTGTGTGTAAACAATAAGTTCAAGTGAATTTTTAGAGCGATATTGGGTTTCCCCAAAGATACATGTCTCTTTGTAAATCAAATTAAATTTTCTTTCTTTTAATTTTTACTTAAATTAAATTAAACTTTCTTTCTTTTGATTTTAACTTGTGTAGTTGGGGAATGCCTCCTGCAACTATCCAAAAATAAACACTCCCTCTTATCTAGGGAGGTATTCAACTTGACTTCGTCAAATATCAACTTCGCTGAAAATTGGTTACAATGGGAGTTGCCAAGGTCTAGTTGTCCATTATCTCAAATATTTGAAGGATAATAATAATATGCTTTCTTTGACCTAGGAATATCTCATCCAAATTATTTCACATATATAGTCCCAAGAATTAATGTACCCAACCAATTATCCTTCATCTCAAACTCTTATCTCAACTCCCTCGACACTGAAGCAGGGCTTGACTACTCCCTCTATTAGGGAAGCAAGTCCTCATGCCACTGCTACTTCCTCTATCATTTGAGGCCTTCTAGTCTGGTAAGAAACAAGTCATATAATAACAAGGTCAACCAATACTCATCATATATCCATCAATAATAATATCAAGCCCAACATGTCTACTTGTGATCATACTTGTGTGGCTAGGGAACATCTCTCGCATCTACCTAAAAATAAACACTCCCTCTTAAGTATGGAGGTATTCACTTTAACTTATTCAAATTTATCTCTTTGTTGAAAAATTTATCCATCCTAAGAAAAAATTGAATGAGCTTAGCTATGTTGATGAATCCATCCACTTTATGTTCAATTCCAGAACCATGTGGAAATCATCCCACATCAACATAATATAAAGGAACTAGTCACCCACTGGCCAAATAACCTTTGGAAATATGGTCTAGTAACCCCTTGACCGGAGTGAAAACAAAAACTAATCCTTGGGTCACCAATCAACCAAGTAATTACTTTGGAATACAATGGTGAAACGCTAGGCCAATTCTTATCCCCACATGTTGTCACACATTATTGAATGGTAAACCACCTGCCTGATGCTATAAGGCACTCACTTAACCCACTAACCAAGTAACCCTTGGCAATATGGTTAGGTAACCTCAGATCAGGGAAACTCTCTAGGCCTTGATGCTACCTGTGTCAGTTTCACTAGACACATTACATGGCCCCTAGTCAATATCCTTTACCTGTCAATAATATTTAACTAGGGAGATAAAATTCCCTTGACGCTACGACATCAACGCTCCCTCTAACTAAGGGAAACATTCTTAATCACTCCAAGCTTGTCCCTGAAGTATACAAACTTCGCCTTGAGACAGAGGATTTTGTGAGAATGTCAATATCCTATTCATCATGAGAAAAATATCAAAGCCACACTACTCCCTTTTGTACCATTTCTTGGTACTTGATCTCAATGTGCTTCAAGTTGTCATCATGGTTATCTCTTGCACCTCGTCAAACAATCCTACGAGTAACTTTTGAAGCCACAATTCTTCACAACTCACCACACTAGATGCAATATACTAGTCTCTATAGTGTTGAGTGTGATAGATGTTACTACCTATAGAGATCGAACTGAAGTAACATATTGATGTGTTCTTCCTGTGTTTGACTCTCCCTACTCAACTATAATTTGTATATCCCAACAGTTGCACTTCATTATTTGAGAAATATCTCAATCCATATCCAACTATATCATACCATACCTCAACACATGTTGTGTCACATCCCTTGGCACAATCATAAACAAATGGCTTTATTTACTATATTTATCACCATAATTTATTTCCAGTCACCTTAATGGGTGCTCTCTTTGACACTGAAATATATTATATTGTGGCAATTCTAGCTACTCCCTTTACCACTTTTATTTCCTAGTAACTAAACCACATATGATGTCTTGCATGGTCCACTCACAAAGAGCATATTGTTGTTAGATATCTCCTGTCTCTAAGAATCTAGTTTGAAAATATTGCAGTTCATCATTTGAAGGATCTCAATAGTATACTTCCCTTGACCAACGAAGTAATGCATCAAATCTAAATCCCTTATCTTGAATCCTAAGGTCATCTTCCTCTGAAACTAAAGTAATGCTTCCTATTGTGATTATGGTTTCTCCCTCTATCATGGAAGAAAATATTTTTACCATTGTCACTTCCTTTATGTTAGAATAAGTCATCAACAAGATTACAAGCTCATAAAAACCCAAGGTACCTAAGAACTGGAGCAAATTTTTATCACGGTCTTCTCCCTGTTTATGGGATAACATACTTTTCATGAATCTCACTTTGTACTTAGGCTATGATGCCATGTGCTACATGTTAGATCTTGTATATCAACTTGGAAGTCACCACTAACTTCCCCTCATGTATCAACACAATTTCCTACACATCATTCTAAATGATGGACTTATATTCTTACATCATGACATCCTTCTAAACATGCCAGTCTACTACCTCCTTATAGCTGGATGGCTTAGAATCAATGATGTTAGTCATCACTTCTACATATCCTGGGTACTTCTTAGGATGTTTTGTTTCCCTGAAGGTTCCACAAGGATATGTATGTCCGTTTACATCCTTTAATATACTTCAAATCCATGTCAACCTCTTCTTGGATTCTGGAACATTGACCCTAAGTGGTTCCACTGGCTTAATGGAACCTTCTGGATTTTTCTCTTGATTTGAAGGATGTTTTACAGGTATCAAAGGACTTGAATATACATCCTTGGGAGCCTTCTTCTCCTCATCATCATGAGACACACTTTTGATATTCAATACACTACATCGTTCTACTCTACCTAATTGGTTTTTCCCTTTGAACTAGAATCTCTTCTAGTCGTTTAGCATGGTTTTAGATGTCTTGTTCCATTTCTCCATCTTGAACACAAATATCTATCTAAGTTTTTTCTCCACCCCGGGAGAATCCTATAGCCATAAAATTTGCTTCGTTATTCCCTATGCTTTCATTTGCTACTAGAACCTTGGAAACCTTCACGATGTACCTGAAACACTAATTAGGAGGTCCTTTTAATCTAAGGATTGTAGGGAATTATCAACTCCCTCTTAATTCTTGATTTATTATAGGAAGTATTGCAATCTCATAAAGCTAGAAATGTTCATCCGTTTCCTCACCATAAACATGTTGTGTTCCTTTCATTTTAGGAATGAGATAGGGTTTCTTCATTCAACATAAAAACTGATCTAGGTTTAGTTTTTATCCACAAACCCTAGGGTTTTCTTATTTAATACTTCTCGTATTCTATGGTTTATAATCCCTAATACTTTCATCAACACCCTATGAATCACATCATTGGAAACCTTTATCCTTAGCTCCCTTTCTCTCTAAAGTATATGTCACTTTTGTTCCTAAACTTCCAACAAGGCCTGAACATGAACCCTTATCTTAGTCTTGTTATTCTTCTTTCTACAACTTAGTTCAACCATATTATATTTTATCAATTAATCATGAATACTTCATCTTATCCAATCTACCAATTGATCCTACTTCAAGTGGAATTAGCATGGTCCCTTGGCCCTATCTTACATCATTACTTAATCATGGGAAAAGCCTCTAAGATTTCCTTTAAATCTCTTAGGTTAATTTCTTATGAAAACTAGTGGATGTATGTCGTTATTCACCCCGAACATATTCTTTAAAATTTTACTCATTAGTGCCATGAGGTTAAATCTCTCCACACCTTAACATTTGTAGATCAACTTGGAAGTCACCAGTGACTTCCCCTCATGTCTCAACACAATTTCCTACACATCATTCTTCAAGATGGACTAATATTCTTTCATCATGGCATCCTTCCAAACATGTTGGCCTGCTGCCTCCTTATAGTTGGATGGCTTAGAATCAATGATGTTACTCATCACTTCTGCATATCCTGGGTACTTCTTAGGATATTTTTTTTCCCTGAAGGTTCCACGAGGATATGTATGTCCCTTTACATCCTTTAATATACTTCAAATCCATGTCAACCTCTTCTTGGATTCTGGAACATTGACCCTAAGTGGTTCCACTAGCTTAATGGACCCTTCTGGATTTTTCTCGTGATTTGAAGGATGTTCTACAGGTACCATAGGACTTGAATCTACATCCTTGGGAGCCTTCTACTCCTCATCATCATGAGAGACCCTTTCAATATTCAATAGTCTGCATCATTCCACTCTACCTAACTATCTGTTCCCTCTGAACTAGAAGATCTTTTAGTCATTGGGCATGGTTTTAGATATCTTGTTACATTTATCCCTCTTGAACATAAATATATCTAGCTAAGTTTTCGCTCCACCCTGGGAGAACCATATTTTCATAAACTTTTCTTCTTCCTTGCCGATGCTTTCATCTGCTACTAGAGCCTTGGAGGCCTTCACAATGTACCTGCAACCCTCATTAGGAGGTCCTTTTAATTTGTGGATTGTAGGGAATTTTCAACTCCCTCTTGATTCTTGCTTTCTTGCATGAAGCATTGAAACCTCATCAAGATAGGAACTTTCTTCCTTTTCCTCATCATTAACATGTTGCCTTCCTTTCCTTTTAGTAATGAGATAGGGTTTCTTCATTCAACTGAAACATCGATATAGGTCTAGATATAGGGTTTTATCCACAAACCCTAGGGATTTCTTATCCAAGACTTATAGTCTTCTATGGTTTACAAACCTTAATAATTTCATCAACACCTTATGAATCACATAATTGGAAACCTTTCTCCTTATCTCCCTTTAGATCTAGAGTATATTTCAACATTCTTCCTAAAACTTCTCAACAAGGCCTGAACGTGAGCCCTTATATTAGTATTTCTACTCTGATTTCTAAAACTTAGTTCAAGCATATTCTATGATATCAATTAATCATGAATACTTCATCTTATCCAAGCGACCAACTGATCCAAATTCAAGTCGCACTAGAATGTTCCAAACTTCTTAGGCCTATCTGACATCATTGCTCGATCCCGGGAGAATCCTCTGAGATGCCCTTTAAATCTCCTAGGTTATTTTTTTATGAACACTGGTGGACCTATTTAGTTATTCACCCCAAACATATTCTTTAACAATTTACTCATTAGTGCCATGAGGTTAAATTTCTGCACACATTAACATTTGTTTTTTACTCCATTAGAATTAGATTATAATCCACCCACCTAGTGTTTGACTTTGTTAAATTGTTCATGCATAATTTATGTGATTCTTTGCATAAATTTAGAAGTAAAAAATAAACATGGATTACATTATTTATGTTATGCTATTTAAACAAATTTATTGTCCACCATAATTTATGGAATTCTTTGCATACATTTAGGTAGGAGTAAAAAGTAAATATGTTGTTACATAAAGATTGTAACAATCCAAAAATTTAACAAGTAGTTTTCCTTTCAAGATTTTATTTCTCTTGATTTTTCAAGTGCTAATTATAAACGCACAATTTTCTGCATCTGATAATCACTTTCAATGATATATGAATATCATTAAGTAATTATACATAAAAAAAAATCAACTTATTAGAAACTTCAACCTCTTCTTTAGATTACCCCATATGTGTGAGAGTGAAATATGTGTGACAAGTGTGTGATGAGTGTAGGATGAGTGTGTATAAATGAGAAACTTAGGTGACCTTTCATAGTGATATTAGGTTACCTCAAAGATGCACGTCTCGTTATAAAGTAAATTTAAAATTAAACTTAATTTTATTTCTTTTAGTTTTAACTTAACTTAAATTTAAAATTTTATTTAATTTTCTTTTTTGTGATTTTAACTTGTGCAACTAGGGAATATCTCATTAAACTACCCAGAAATCACAATTTTTCACCCCAAATATCTGCAACCCCAAGTACCTAACTCAACCTTTTAATTTTCTTTTTAGTAAGATAAGAAAGATAAAATAGAAGGATAATCTAAATTTACGGCCTTGGAAAGGGTGCCCTTGTTTTTGGACAACTCAAATTCTTTTAACTCAACATTCTCGCTCAATTCTAAATTTGTCCTAGGGTTAGGATTCTTGCATATTAAGGTCCTTTTCCTCATAGGGATTGTTGGCCTTTATAAAATATATTTTTAGGCTCTTATTATGACATTTTTCGAAATAAGCATAGAAGATACATCTCTTTTTAGAGATAAGTTGGTGTCATTCTATCCACATTGTATTGCTTTGTATATTGCAATGTTTTCACTGTTCATTTATTAGAAGTGTTTGTGTTTCACTATATGACTATGATTTTTGCAACATCTTTATATTATTTTTTCTTTCATTGCTATCTTCATTTCATTCTCAACATCATCCAAATACGCTAATATGGCATAATACTGAGGCATGCGAATCATAAGAGGTAGTTGTAGAACTTGTAAAGATGTGAACAAGGTTAATTAAGGAGGTACATAGGTTATTTTCACACTTGGAGCATTTGAGGGGGTTTAATAGAGAGGAAAGTCAAATAATATAGATTGACATTGAAGATGACTAGGAGGAGGTGTCCCCTCAAGAAGTACATCTACTATCCTGAAGCTAAATAGAAGTTGGTAGAGGATAACACTGTGTGAAGGGAGATGGAATGATAGAAGGAAAGGCTCTAACTAGTAATATTAAAATAAAATCAAGATAACAATAGTTTAAGGTTGATGAGGGGAAACATGATTATTTACATGAATAACAAAAATGTGAAGTGCAAGATTATGCAAGTAGCAATTCTGGAAAAAAATATTAGCTAGAGTGTTCATAAATCTCTATGGAGGAAGTCAAGTTAAGCATGGTGGGAACACCCATGAGTAAATACACTAGTTTATACTTAATTAGGGTTTCAAATTGACAAGGATATTGAGCAATATATTGATCAATAATAAGGAGGGTAAGAGGGGTATTTTAACATACCAACATATATAGTCATTTGGATAGAGGGTGGTGTGTGTTTTAATTTTCTATGGCTATAGATATATGGATTTTATATTGTAGAGGGTGGAAAAATATTCATCTAATGTAAGCATGGATTGCACAATAAAATTTTATGTGCTTTTCCAAGGAATATGAAGTAGGAATCATGATGAGGTTTTTAAGGTGCATGTAGATATTGTATTGAGGCTAACATAATCAGAGTATAAATAAAAAGGGCCATTAAAAATGTCATGAAAAAAAATGTCATACATATCTAATGAAACTAGGGGGTTTTTATAATTTGAAAGTTGTATTCATAGGAGGCTTGTTAAATGAGTTTTGAGATGTAAGAAACGCATTAGAGATATTCTCCAATATTACATCAGCTTGATATTTCATAGTTTTCTGGATGAACCATAACAAGCATGATGAGGAAGATCATATGGTTCAATGCATGTTAAAGACATAAGGTTAATGTCATGTTCCTTTTTCTAATTTCTCTTATGGTGTGGACAGGATGGACTTACGACATTGGTGGAAGCCAAGCCACATGAGAAAAATAACACTTTCCGGTGTAAATGAAGGAAAAGTGTGGTATTGGACCATGGTATTTGGTAGTTATAATATTTGTTGTGGTATTTTCCATGGTATTAGTGACACCATGGTATTCGTGACATGAGAGGAGGATTCTATAAAATTAAAGAAGGATTTGTTATCTCTTTAAAAGGGTCAAGGAGAAAGGCTTTTGGGGTATCTTGGATTTGTTTATCATATAGTGTATTTTGTGGGGAACTTAGCATGGCCAATTCCATCTTGATCCCAAGAAGAAACCCCCGCGGTGATATCTCCTTGGTGGATCCATCTAGGGTTCAAAAGTGTGCTTCAATGTTTCAGTGTAGAAATTTGATGAATAGTTGTGCATGCCATTATCAAGGGCTTCATTGTTAATTGTATTGGCATGAATTATTTTTCCAAATATTAACAAATAAAGTGGCTACATTTTTAAGATTATTTTATGTTATGTGTTTTTTGTTGCATGCACTTTGTTTTAATTCCGGTAACTTGTAAAATTGTTATTTAAATGTTTTTATCATGAATTCATGTTATTTCTGGTTACTTTGATTCCATAATGAGGGTTTGGAAATTATTGTGAATTTTTCAGTAAAATCCCGGAACAAAATATTACAATGGTATCAGAGTTCTGCATTTTTCCAACATGAGGGTTCTTGTCAACAAATCAAATTTTTATTTTCAATATTGAAAATTATTGTCGTAACTTTGGTGGAATTTATTTTCACCCTAGCCGACATTTTCCATCTTCTGTGGTACTCAATATCACTCTAGTTGGTCTCTTATTTTTCAATTGATTATTTTTGGAGGTGTTCTTGCACCCAGTACGAGGGTTTATTTATTTTTCTTGTAGGAATTATTAGATTGGATCTAATTCACATTTGTAGAAAGAGATCATCCTTAGGCAATAAGCCGAATGATAGATTTGAAGAGTGGGAAATTATTGATCAGATTTTCTTCCCACTATAGATCAAATTTACCTTCTTCAATATCATATCGATATCTGAGGAGCGTGGGAAATTATTGATTTCATTTCTAGATAAGATATGCTCCTCATTGTGGATCGAATTAACCATCTGCATGACTAGATCTATATCCATGAGGCCAAACTATTGCCAAATTATTGTCAAATTATCAAGGTACAATTCATCCAGTTTGAAGATTGAATTACTTCTGCATTAAAGGTTGAATCTTGTCTTATGCAAATTCACTGCAACGCATCTCCAAATCGTTGGGTTGAGTCTTGAGTATACTAAGAGAAATAATGTTTCAATAATAGTGAGAAGGAACAATGTTTCATTTTTCAAACACTCGTGCAAAATCCTATGGTTCACAATAGAGAATTTTCTAGGTCTAAAATGGGCCTCCTAAGGAACATTATAAAATAACAGTGGAAATAATAAAATAAAATTAGATTACCTCATCAAATTTTGGAGTGAAAAAAGGAAACACTACTTTTTAAACTTGTATTTTCAACTTATCTTCCTAATATTTTACTCAAATTTCGAACAAGAGCACTTTTTGGATGCATAATTTAATTCCACATCCAAGGAGTACTCATGTTCAATACTTTCGATGGATACTACTACAGAAAAATGAGAAATACATTAAAAAATGTGATTGCAACCACACTTTTCATGTATTTCTCATTTTTCGTGTAGTGGGCTCCATCAAAAGTATTCAATATGGGCACTCCTTGGATGCAAAATTAAATTTCGCATCCAAGGAGTGCTCTTGCTCGAAATTTGAGTAAAATCGTAAGGATATGACTTAAAAATACAAGTTGAAAAATTATTGTTTTACCTTTTTACTCCAAAAATGGTGAATTATCCCCCATGGTTGACATCATCATCTTCAATTATATTGGTTCTTATAAATTTCATTTTGGTTGTAAATTTTTGTTTTGAGGCCCATTTGTACCTCAAAATTTCTCTAATGAGGGGGTTGAATCAGTGTAATTCTGAGCCAAGGTTTCCTACACAACAAATAAACGAGGGTCATGGGCATAATTTTAACTTAAAAGCTTAAATGAATCATTTCCACTACCCTAAATGGGAATTATCCTTGGATTTCCTCTTGTTCAAATTCATCTCTAAATACCACAATTTCAACCATTTTTGTTGAAGTCACAACTGGGGTTGATGTATTAACTTTCATTGAGGAAAAATTATTGATTGATGTAAAAGATCAAGGGTTTTTGTGTAGTTGTAACCATTATTTTATTGAGGATGAAGTCATCTTTTCCCAGGGTCCAAACTCACTGTAAAAGCGAGCCATATCAAGTGCTTTTAGAGGGGCCAAGTTCAAAGCGTATATAGCCACATTCTCTGACTCAACTAGGTTTCACTGAGGACAAATTACAATTTGAAGAGGCCACATTAACTAGAGGTGATTTTTCTCTTCCAAGTGCTAAGTGAATTTCATATAAAAAGGGTCGGATCTCTATAAAAATTGAAACAGATATCCCTGTTTGAAAGGACGAGTGCATCACTGTTGTTAGGGTTTTCCATGGATAAAAAGTGATTTCTTATGCAACAAATCAAATTGAGGCTAAAATTTTTGTTGTCTACTAGTCATATTGTTATTTGAGATAGATCCATTGAGAGATAACATTATGTGGATCCGATCACAGGATGTGGACATCATAAGTTCCGATAGCATGTGTTTTGGGGCAAAGTTTCCATTTGGGGAGCTAACATAAAATGGAAGTGTGAAGCCTAAATTTACCCAGTACAATAGAGTTGAGATACCTCTAGAGAAGGGACATGTCACTACATTTTCTAGGATGGATTTGTTGTTCGTGAAGCTAGTGCATATGTGTGGTTTAAGACCCAACATTTTACTCTTATACGCTGAGTTTACATAGCCAATCAGAGGCATGAGTTGTGGGGCCAACAAATAATTCATTTGACCATTCATGAGACTGAGAATGTTGTGCAAAGAAGGTCGAACATTTAGCTATCTTGGATCCTTTGAATTTGAAGATCACGATGTTGGGGTTTCTCATTATATTTCCTGAAATTTTGAAGTTTTTACACTAAAATCATACAAGGTTCCACTATTCTCATTGTTTGTTCTACATACATGTGCCTAGACTATGAAATGAATGTGAACGTTTAAGTTCATTGCTATGCAAACTTATATTAGCATTGTATGTGGTTCTATTATTCAGTATTGTTTGAAGCATCATATTGGTATGTGTTGTTTCCTGTTGACGTCTATTTAAACTCAAAATTCAAAGTGAGCCTACAATAGTCAAATTTAAAGGAGAACAAGTTCAATATTAAAATATCAAAGTTCTATTCAATTTCAAAGGCCAAACCATAAGCTACAAGAGGGTCAATTTAGGTCGAGTATCGCCATTTTAACAAGTGATTGAGCTCAAATAATTGATAAAATTGCCTGCATGTCTATTGTTGTTTGATTTATTTCAGATTACATGGTAACTGTTTAACAGAATGTTTGTATGGAAAATGTTTGATGTAATCTCCCTATGAAGAATTAGTGTATTCTTTCATATTTTCCTACTTTGGTATCTTACAATATCTTGTATGTGGGAATATGGGCTTTGAAGAGTCCCTATAAAGCATCAAGAACCCTCTTAATGAACTGGAAAAAATATGGGTACCTCTAGGCAGCAATACCTCCTTAGACCAAAGAAAAAGTTAGAGTAGCAAATGCTTCTCAAGAAGAGTCCATGCTATTATGTAACAAAAGCACTCGTGGGAGATGAAGGAAGGATATGAAAGAGAGACTTAGCTCTTCACACTTGGTTCTGAGTTGCAACGAACAAAGTTGGTAATTTTCCTTCAAAAGTTGGAGGAATTAGACACATGTTTATCCATGTTATTGCAATCAGAATGGAAGAAACTCAATTGGGCTCTCAATTTTTCCATGCTTGCTCTGATCTAACCTAAATTTTAGGAGCATCCTTGTGAAGAGGTCAAACTCACAATGGCCTCCTATCTTAGTGATATCATAGCTTTAACATCGCCACTTCCACCTTACAATAATTATATTATGATGGAGATGTTGCAGCTTGCTACACAACATGTTTTCACTATCTCTGTACTCCCCGTTCCTCGATCTTGGAGGACCTCTACAGTGAACCTCATGTGTTTTCCTATCATGAAGAACATGTATTTATATCACTCTTCATCCACATAACATTTCCCTCTTACATTATTTCCAGAGAATATTCCTTCAAACACAGTTTTAAAGGTCGGTGCTATCCCTCAAGGTCAGTGCTATCCCTCAAGGTCGGTGCTATCCCTCAGTTTCTTCCCCGCAAAAATTTGCAGAGTTTAACACTGAGCCTAGCATCGATCAACACTTGTATCCATCCATTTCTCACGTCAACCCTCTTTTGGAAAGTTTTTTAAAAATGGAGTCGAAGCTTCCACGTCTAGAAGCTTCGTGAACGAAAGTCTGGTAAATGGTTAGTAGAGATAGAGCCGAGAGAGACTGTTTGGGATCCTTCCCCCTATTAAAATGGAACAAACCAAAAGGGATGAAACCTCTTCCATAATAAGAGGATCCATGTCCCCTCTCTCAAGCTACAAAAACTTCTTATATTCCAACCTCAACTAGCTAATGGAAGGGCTTGAATAATCTACAAAATCTTGATAGCCTAAAAAACTCTTGATAGCCTTAGCCTTCTAGTTTGCACTTGTAAAGGGAGAATAAGTTTGTAGTTTGTTTGGTTTGGAGCAAAGAGGAAGAAGCCTCAAACTTCTATTGTTTGAGGTGAATCATGAGATGCTAACAATGGTGCTGGAACCTAGACACGTTGAAGGAAACCTGCAATGCTAAGGTGAAGGTTGTACTTTCCTTTTTGTCATAATAATACAACTGATATTTTGTTTCCTATATCAATCACATATGGTATTTGGTAGCTTAAGACTCCTTAGCCTCTTAAGTAGGTTGAATCTATTGTATGCTATCATGTGTGCTTTGGTTTCTTTTCTATTTGTTTCAAGTGCTTGATTGACATTAAGGAGCTGATCGCTGGAGCAAAGTCACAATGACTTCATCAAACAAGGATAAGTGATACAAAAGGTAGGATCTTATCCATTCTCAATATAAGGGAACTTATGTTAGATTGTCTTGTTTGTGCTAAACCCTCTCCCCTAGGCTAGAGAGATTGTCTCTATCCGCAGAGAGAATCTTCCTACTCCACAAATTGGTGACTCCACTAGGGACCCATCCCTCTCTTTGGGTTGTTTTTCATTTCATGATTTGTGATGACTTGTGTCGTATCACTCTTTCTCTTTTGTAATATGTACTTTACATTATCCACTACTTTGATTCTTAAATTTAGAGTGACAGGTCTGGTTTTTGTTTGGGGATTTTTTTTCTTATTTTCTTTGAATCCCTCAATCAACTCTGTTATTTTGTTAACAGCAACGCCGACCAGCACGAGTTCCTCTTGAACAGTCGTGCCACAACCCCTTCTAGTGCTGGTTGCTAGTTAGATAGTCACACTGATTCCTGTAGGTTAAAATTAGGGTTTTTCTTAAATCATTGCGAGTGTATCTTGTCCTCATAGATTTTGTTTCTTGGCTTGTTTGCCTTCATTTTCCCTGGCTAAAATGCTTTGCTAGCTTGATTTGTTTGCTTGATTGGTTTGAGATTGCATTACTTGATTTTTTGAGTTTTTTGGATGGTTTGTGTTCCTAGGGCATCTAGGTCATTGTCCATTCATTTTCTTATATGCTCATCAAATAAAGTTGGTGATTTGTTGCTTCATGCATTTCATGTTTTGGTCCTTGTATCTATATTGCTTTGTTTTCAATTGAACGAGTGAAAAAGTTTCGTCCGCTCTTCTCTTATTGAACGTCTCCTTTCTGAGCATAGTTTACATTGCTCAGTTTGTTTCGATTGAATCTTTGCATTTTTAGTTTGAAAGGAGTTCTTTTTATCATGCTTTTCATATGATTGATGTTTGGTTGTTTGAAATTTTTCATTGAAATGTTTATGTGGAAGATTAATTCTAGCATTCCATTGAAGAAAATACATCATTCTAGTTTGTTTAATTGATATGTTACATTAAGTAGCATAATTGAAAGCTAAAATTACATAATGATGAGCATTTGAAATGAAATGAACTTCTTTTATTGATAAAAGGACTAGTTGAAGTGCATCTGATAGGAAGAGTAGGAAGTGGAAATAATTTTCATTGTTTTGTTTTGAAAAGTGAAGTAGTGAAGAGTCATATTACTTTCAGTTGCTTGTTTGTTGCATTGATTGTTTTCTCTTCTCTCACTTAGTGTAAGCATTCATGGAATTGAAAGGGTTTTGTCTCATATAGCTGCACATAAGATTTTTTCAGGTGACATCGATAAGAACTAAAAAATGAGACTTAATTTCAAGATAAACCTTTAAAACATATTCAATTAATCTAAGGAGCATTTGAAACATTAATGCCTCATACTTAGTGGTCTAGGCTAGAGATGTGTTCCTATGTCTTTAAAACTTAACAACTGTCGATCGCTTTAGAATTAGACAGTCCTAGCACGGACTTGTGCTCCCCATACCATCGTGTATATAAAGGGAGACCGTCATAGGTTGCAAAAACTAATCCGTACGAAGCTGAGTCTGACGCCTGGTAAACGCGATACGCCGAACACAACATTCAGGGAGATTGCCTGTTCGTACTTTTCGGTTCCACGGGAGGTATTATGCAGTTCACGATTACATGGTAATCCATTTTGCCTAGATTATCTTGAGCAGTCATTTTGGTATTTTTGACTCTTTAAATTTAAAATATCATCGAGCACTTGTCCTTTTGAGCTCGTTCAAACCGAAAGTGACTAGAGTCACCTTTTCGTCCTTTTCTCATCTCTTAAAATATGAAAAGGCAAAGCTTTTGTTTCAAATTCCAAAATTTATTGACCACGGAACAACATCCTTCCTATGGAAATACTCCTTAGTAGATTTTAGCTTGATACTGATGGCAACATTTCCTGAGCCAATCAAGGAAACCCCTCTAATGGGAATCCTAGTCCTTTTCCTTCTTTTGGAAATACTGGTGTTCCTTATATGGTGACGTTTTCCTTTCATGAATTGACCATTGGTTTCCAGTTTAGTTGTTTTCAACCTCGATGGTGCCGAGTGTCCCAACTACTTTTCAACCAAGTTCTCCTCCACCTGAACAACATCAACTTCATGTTGATCCTAAAGTTGACCGCTTGCCTTCTTTGCATATTTCTTCACCCCGTTCTTCCTCTTCGCCTGGTGAAATTTTGGATTCTAATAACTAGGAAGCTAAGAAGAAGAAGAAGAGGACGAAGAAGAAGAACCAAAATAAGCAAGGGGAACCAAGCAGTCATTGCTACGGATGCAACTAATGAAGGAAATCTTCCAATCAACCTTGAAAACTAAAATTCCCTTGCATGTTATGTAAGGGTTACCACCTTCTTTGGAATTGTCCTAGTATTCGAAAGGTCTTAGAAGTGTGGTCCATAGGTTCACATCAACCTTTGTCATTAGCCTAGCAATCATGTTGATGATAGATCTTCAACTAGTGATAATAAGGTCCATGGGAAAATGGGAAAAGTCAAATTTCTCGGTAAGTTGTGTGAAGGTAATCATCCCATTCACATTTGTCTTCTTATGGATGAAGCTTCCAAATAATTGGAAAGCCTTACAACTTCTCAACCTCGTCTTCCGATTAGGCATCAAAATATTTCCCTTGATTATTTGCTAGTTGATCAAGTGATTGATCGAAAGCCATCTTTGGTCAACTCCACTCTCTTTGAAAGTGAGTCTCATGAGTCCGTTCTCGACCAATCATTGGTTGAGAAACCCATAGACTTGACTCCACCTTCAGTTAACCGTACCTTTCTGGTAGAGAGTGAACCTCATACTACTCAGGTTCTTCTGGTTTCTTCAGTTTCACATGAACTAGAGGGAAATCCTCCTATTCCCGAGGTGCATGAGAGCATTTCTCCTATTTCCATCGAACCAGAAGAAAACTCTCATGTTCCTAGATGCCCCTTCCAAGCAGTTTGGTCACTTCTTTTGATTGGAGTCAACTGGCAGGATATCACCTTTCATCTTATGTGCCTTTCTAGATTATAGTGCAAGCTTACAATATGGTCGTACCTATCACAATTATAGACGAGGGCGCATATGTTAGTATTATGTCCTCAACTGCTTGGCAAGCTTTAGGATCTCCTCAAATTGTACCCATCACCCAGAATTTGTTAGCTTTTAACAGAGGAACCAGTCAACCGTTAGGGATCCTTCCTAAGTTTCCTATTACTTTGGTAGGAAGATTGCCTATATAGACGTGATGGTTGTCCAAGGCCCATTGGATTTTAATCTACTCCTTGGTTGTGATTATGTTTATGTCATGGGAGCTCTTGTTTCTTCCCTTTTTCGAGTGATGTGTTTACTGCATGAAAGAAATATTGTGATCATTGATCAACTTACATTCATTGGTCTTGAATCATATCCCACTCAACCATCATCCCTAAATGGTTCTTATGTGCAAGTAGTATCACCCCCCTCCACAGGTTAATTATGTGGCCACCTATTCCATGCCCACATCTACTGATGATCTAGTCGGTGATATAGTAAACTGTGTACTGGGGCATTGGAACCCAATTTTTCATTTGGATCCCTCGACATGTATCCCTTCCAGAGCATTGTTCTCCCATCTGATGAGAACCTCTTGGAAGACATGTCCTCTTTTGTTCTATGACCAAAGGATCTTGGAGAAGAGTTCCTTGTCTTGTGTCGAGCTCCTTAAAAAATGAAATAAGGGCTATGGGCATGGTTCTTTTACTTGTGTCAAGCTCGTTAAAAAATGAAACAAGGTGTCATGAGAATGGTTCTTTTCCTGTGTCAAGCTCATTAAAAAATGAAACAAATCCCCTTCCAATTTGAGTCATTGATTAAATCTCATAAAATATCCCAGTCGAGTCTTCATTTGATCTCATAAGTGAACCTTCATTCCATCCACTTAGCTTAATGAAATGAAGCTTGGGGGGAATGTACCTCGAATTGAGTCATTATGCTGTGTAGAAATTTCTACAATTCCTGCTCTGATACCATGTAGAAGTTCAGTTGTAGGTTAACCCGATAATGCAATATAAATCAAAGCAGAATATTATAACCTACTTCTACTATCAATTTAAGGAAGCTTAAAGATCGAGCTGAACAATATAACCATAAGAAGAAGAATCAATGTACAATACACATGAAAATACTTTGGGGAAATCCTCAGCTAAAAACCCCACACTATTGTATTATCATACAGGTGGAAATACATAGGAATTATACAAAGCCTTAGCTCTCACAGCTAGCTAGCTCTCAGTACAATCCTCACAAATGCTCACAGGAAATCCTGGCTTCTCACAAGCCTTCCTCTCTTCCCTCCAAGCTCCTATTTCCTTGCGCAGTACCTAGTGGATGATTCTCCTGTTATAGTGTGGAAGACCCTCCTCTAAAAATGTGCAATCACCAAGGATGAATCTTTGATCTGCATGCTTGTGTTTTATCCATGAGAAAACACATGCCACTGATAGTACATGTCCTTGAACATTAATCTCAATCGATTCTTTCTCAGAATAGACATGCATGAGTTTCTGATGAGTGAATCTTTAGTTAACTGAGTAGCACTATTGGATGCATTAATGCAGCGACTGATTGTTAACTCTCTATTAGTTCCTCAAATAGTTTGGAACTAATTTAACTGGACTTAACTCAGTAAACTGAGTTAACTAATTACAACTCAAATATAACTCAACCTTATCTCCTTAATTTAAGGGATAACTATTACATGACTTTAGAAAGACTTCTAACTTGAATTTCTCCAACTAATTAACTTGAAATAAGTTAATTAATTATTTCCGAGTAGCTGTTAAGATTAAATTCGATTTTAATTCACAATTTAATTCAAGGACAAATTAAATTGGAATATTATTGTTGCCATATTTCAACACTCCCTCTCAAAAAGAAAGGAATTATCTGCCACCCTGGTCCTGTCTCTATGGAACTCGAATTTACACTTTGACAATGCCTTTGTCAAAATGTTGGCATCTTGCTCCTCTGTCGAACTATACTGTAGCAACATGATCCTTCTCGCTACATGGGAACTCACAACTGACTTGTTCTCCGGCCTTGGAACCACTTCCCAAACACTATTACGAAATATTTAACCCAAATCGGCTGTTACACAACTTCCTCAAAGGAAGATGGCTCGGTATCAACACATTCCCCAGCAAGGGCCATGTATCTAGTGTACCTTTCAGGTGACCTCCATTGTCTGCGCTGAGAAGATGGTTCTCCCACATTCTCTCTAACATCCTTCAACAATCTGTCAGCTTCTCTTGTGTGCTTCCATCCATCTTTGGAAGACTCTGCTTGAGTGGATGTCTCCACTCCTGGAACCTTTCCATGCAGCTACTCCGCATTAGTCTGAGGCTCATCCTCCTTAGGAAAAAATAGTTCCTCCACAACATATAGTTGGAGCTCCCTCTCAAAGGAAACTCACATGGCCTTCTCATCATAAAACTTAAGATCTCTGCGAACCACTGTCCTCCAACTGGTAGGCAAGTACACCTGACAGTTGTGAGGTGTATTAGTGTACCCACAAATATCCCCAACTCTGTTGTCAGCTCAAGCTTCTTCCGTGCATCCTTTGTCACATGTCAATATACCGATGAGCCAAAGATCCTAAAGTGACCCACATCTGGTCTCTTACTGGAGAAAGCTTCCTTTAGTGTCTTCATCCTAAGTATTCGATGCAGGCTTCTATTATGAAAATAGACCGCTGTGTTGCATGCCTCAGCCCACAAGTGAAGTGGTATGCCTTGGTCATGCAGCATTGCCCGTGCTGCCCCTACAATAGTTCTGCTCTTCCTCTTGGCCACCCCATTCTACTATGGGTTATGAGGTGCCGTCAACTCTCGTTTAATTCCTTCCATTGCACAGAAGTCCTTAAACTCTTGAGAGACATATTCTCCACCGTTTTCACTTCTCAAGGCCTTGTTCTTCTTCCCTGACTCTTTCTCGACCAAAGCTTTGAACTCACAAAACTTTGTGAAGGTTTGGTCTTTCTTCTGCAAAAAATAAATCTAGCATTTGCGAGAATAAACATCAATGAAAATAAAGTAATACCTTTGCTTCGTTGTGGATGCTGTCGAGAATGGTTCACACACATCAGTATGAACTCACTCTAAGATAGCCTCTGCTCCACTGTCTCGATCATGAAAGGAAGACTTGGTGTACTTTCCCAAGGTACAACCTTTGCATGTGTCAATTTGCTCAAGTTTACCTTTGGGAAGTCCTATAGATGTCTGTTGCATTATCTTCAAAGCCCCATGATGCAAATGGCCCAACCGCATGTGCTACAACTTGCCAATGTCTTGGCTTTGCACCAATTCTACTTTTGTACTCAATGTTGCACAATCATCTACCTCTAGTTTATAAATATTCTTCACCTGAATCCCTATCCTCTTGGTCTGACCCATGGCTATGTGTCTTAGAAACGCATTTCCTTTACTGAAGACAACATCATAGCCTTTGTCCTCCAACATCGTGACCAATACCAAGTTCTTCTTCAGTCCAGACACATACATCACATCTGTTAAGGTGAGAGGAGCTCCATGCTACCTCTGAAAAGCAACTGTGCCCACTCCTGAAACATTATACCTTCCGTCGTCACCCATATCTATGCGCATATTGAGGTCTTTCTCCTCCAAGGCACTAAATATACTTTTATCACTGGTCATGTGGAATGATGCTCCACTGTCAAGATACCATATACAACCCATCACCGATGACACCATGCATGCGATCGGCAATTAGTCACATAATGTCCCATCTCGTGACAATTAAAGCATCTCACTTTCGACTTGTCACCCTTCTTCCCTCCATGAGAAGAATTCGATTTGGAATGGGAAGCCTTCCCCTTCCCTTTCCTTGCCTTACTTGCTAAGGCAATATTTTCTTCATCATCATTCTTGGATGAAGAACCTTATTGTATGCTCCTATTGATCTCCTCATTCATTAGATCCGACCATAGTTGTTCCTAGCTCGGTAGTTTCTCTCTTCCATTCACAGAGTCCTGGTAGCTATTCCAACTGTTTAGAGAATCTTCGGCGAAATGACATAAGTATTCTTTTGTCGACGCGTTTCGAACCAACCAGGTGGTTCATCGTCAGGACAAGTTGAAGATCAAATCCAGCTTAGCTTGTTTAAATAGTATGTGCAGAGACTCCAACTGCTATATTGCCAACGACTATTTTTGACCTAATGACCCAAGTCAAACCAATAATATTCATTATATATTTTTATTTATATACCATATATATTTTTTTATTTTTATGTTGCTCGGTCCCAGCCCTCTCTTCCTAGCATCCTCTGTCCCCTTTATGTTAGGTCTTAGGGTTTTTCCCTCTCCTTTTTGATGGTTTTCGGCAGTTGGTCCCTTTGTTCCTTGGATTTCTTCCTCGTCTTCCCTAATGCTTTAGTTTGGTTAGTCCTATTATTATTCGTCCTATGAGTTATTAGTAGGTTATGATTTATTTTCGAACCTTTGAATTTATTATCCTTATTTCCTTTGAGGGTTTCTTTTAATCAATTATTTTATAATCAGAATATTGATATTCATGAAATAGTTAATTTGGATTTCTACATATAGTATTGGAAATATTAATTACAAGCCTATAACATACTATTGGTATCTTTATCTTATTTCATGTATTTAAATGTAATAATATAATTATTTTATGAATAAATTATTAAATGAATATAGATTACTTAATAAATTATTAAATCAATTATAAAATTATACCTTGATAGAGGATATAATTCATTAATTTGGCTTTAAATGGACCTTAGATTTAGATGATAAATAAATAGTATTATTAAATAAATATTTGATGTACCATTATTAGTTTGAGTTAGTTTGTTTTTTGGTACATATGCATACATTTATTAATAAACAACCATTAACTAATAATACTTTAGTTATAGAATTTACCTAATTTAACTAGTTTCTAAGAATAATAGTATTTTAATATATCTAGAATATTAAGTGTAATAATATTATTGGAATAATAATTTATTAAATTACTTAATAAATATAAATTATTAAATTATTTATAAAAAATATATTAATTTAAGTTAAAATTGGGCCATTAGGTATAAATGATAAGTTAATAAATATATGATATACCAAGGATATTAATTTAATAATGAATCAGTTAGGTTTTTGAATATATATATACTAGTACAAATAACAAATGAATAATTTATTATATAAATTACCGAATTTAACTATTTCTTAGAATAAACATAAATAAAATATATCATGAATATTATTGGTTTGACTTGGGTCATTAGGTCAAAAATAGCCGTTGGCAATATAGCCGTTGGAGTCTCTGCACATACTATTTAAACAATCTAAGCTGGATTTGATCTTCAACTTGTCCTAACGATGAACCACACTAGTTGGTTCGAAACGCGTCGACAAAAGAATACTTATGTGATTTCGCCGAAGATTCTCTAAACAATGTTATGGATCACAGAAGTCTAAATTCCTTAATAATTTCCCAACTATTCCAACTCTTTGGAAGGCCGAGGAGAGCGAGGCTCACCATATCATCATTAGTAGTAGTTATTCCCACACTGCCAAACTCATCTCTACAGGTGGTGAGCTTGTTTAGATATGTGGAAATAGTATCGCCCTTCTCCATCTTGATTCTTTGAAGCTTATCCTTGAGCACCAATTTCCTCTGGTCATTACTGTTCTAGTAGAGGTCCTTCAATGTCTTCCACATTGAAAATGGAGTAACCTTCCCATGGAGACTCGAGACAATATGGTATCGAACTCCCTCAAGGATGATCCATCTCGCCTTCGCCACACACTTCTTCCACTCAGCCAATCCTTGTGCATCAGTTGAAGCTGGCTTTGGGATTTCTTGATCACTGAAATCCTTCAAGCCATTATCAACCAATACAACCTCCATTCAATCTTTCCATGCTATGTAATTTGAGCTACCATCCAAGGCATACTTGAGTCTCAAGACATAGAATGCCATTGGCCAACCTTGAAGTATGACATGAATTCGATTTGCACCTGCAACCCCGAACTTCAAACTTTGAATTCTCTTCTTAGTATAATGTTCACAGCTCTGATACCATGTAGAAATTTCTACAATTCTTTCTCTGATACCATGTAGAAATTCCGTTGTTGGATAACCTGATAATGCAATATAAATCAAAGCATAATACTATAACCTACTTCTACTATCAATTTTCGGAAGCTTAAAGATCGAGCTACACCATATAACCCGAAGAAGAAGAATCAATGTGAAATACACACAAAAATACTTTGGGGAAAGCCCCAGCTAAAAACCCCACACTATTGTATTATCATATAGGTGGAAATACATAGGAATTATACAAAGACTTAGCTCTCACAGCTAGCCAGCTCTCAGTACAATCCTCACAGATGCTCACAGGCAATCCTGGCTTCTCACAAGCCTTCCTCTCTGCCCTCCAAGCTCCTGTTTCCTTGCGCAGTACCTAGTGGATGATTCTCCTGTTACAATGTGGAAGGCCCTCCTCCAAAACTGCCTAATCACCAAGGATGAATCAGTGATCTGCATGCTTGTGTTTTATCCATGAGAAAACACATGCAACTGATAGTGCATGTCCTTGAACATTAATCTCAACTGGGTCTTTCTCAGAATAGACATGCATGAGTTTTTGATGAGTGAATCTTCAGTTAACTAAGTAGCACTAGTTGGATGCGTTAATGCAACAACTGATTGTTAACTCTTTATTAGTTCCTCAAATAGTTTGGAACTAATTTAAATGGACTTAACTCAGTAAATTGAGTTAACTAATTACAACTCATATATAAATCAACCTTATCTCCTTAATTTAAGGGATAACTATTGCATGACTTCAGAAAGACTTCTAACTTGAATTTCTCCAACTAATTAACTTGAAATAAGTTAATTAATTATTTCCAAGTAGTTGTTAAGACTAAATTTGATTTTAATTCACAATTTAATTCAAGGACAAATTAAATTGGAATATTCTTGTTGCCACATTTCAACATGTTGGGGCATGCAAACTTATCTCAAGAATAGCTTATCTTGTAGGTTTTAACCCTGTACAGAAATTACCTGCATACGAATTCTAAAACATAGAAAATAAACAATGCAAGAGCATAACACATAAAATACATATACACAAAGATTTTCCCCTAGATCCCAAAATCGGGACTACCAGCTGGACTTTTCATTATGTTCCTTTCAATGTTATAATACATATTTATACATGCCGAATCATCCAATACCATGGACCTAAAACCATCGTGTCCAAAACCATGGACCAAAAACCATTGCGTCCAAAACCATGTGTTAAAAAACATGCACAAAACCATAGGTAGGTCCACCTAACCTACAGCCCTCAAACCCCCTGTGACTCCCTCCGCTATGCAATCAGCGCAATGAGGGGGGGGCTCCGCCCCCCTTCTAAACCCCTGGTTAACTACGTGGAAAGAATATAACACAACCCAACATTCTCCCACTTGTTGTTTTCTTTCCACAAGGGGGCCACAAGAGAGCTTAGTCATTTATCTAGCCTTGCAACGCCCATTGTTTCTCTACACCAAGAGAACTTCTCAGAGCTCATAGATTTTGTTAGTGCATCAACAATATTATTCAAAGTGTCCACCTTTACCAGCAACACCTTTTTGTCTTCTATCATATCCCTCACAAAGTGATATTGAACATCAATGTGATTTGTCTTTAAATGATATGCAGGGTTCTTTGCAAAGAAAATTGCACTTTGGCTGTCACAATCTATCCTTGTAGCTCCTTGTACCAACTCCATACTTGAACACAATATTTGCAACCAAACTGCTTCCTTGCTTGCATGAGTGGCTGCCATGTATTCTGCCTCTGTAGTTGATAGTGCCACTACAGATTGGTTCTTACCCATCCAACTGACTGCACCTCCAAATAGGTTAAACACATACCC
>APFE031085010.1:0-12206 GCA_000404065.3 Pinus taeda | reverse complement strand
TATAACAACGCTACAACTAGACTTTTTATACAGTGTAGAAGCAACTAGTGGTTGCTACATCTTCTTGCTCAGTTTTGTTCTTGAGCAATTGGTGTGTAATAAATTTGGCAATGGTCATTCTGAACTTTTGGATGATATCAGTGGCATATTTTTGTTGACCAACAAAAATGCCATTAGCAGATTGGTGAATTTCAATGCCTAAGAAGTATTTCATGACTCCTAGATCTGTCATATCAAACTTTGTTTACATTAATGCTTTGAAATATTCTATCATCATATTTCTTGTATAAAGAATATCATCTACATAAATGCATACGATATGAATTTTACCTTCATGCATTTTGGTATAAAAAGTTCACTCATGATTACTTCTGCAAAAACCACTTTTGATAAGATAGGTGTCAATGCGACTGTACCAAACTCTTGGATCTTGTTTTCAAACCATACAAGGATTTCTTCAATATGTATACCTTATGCTCCTTTCCTGGAACTTCAAAACCAGGAGGCTGCTCTACATAAACTTCTTCCTTCAATATACCATTTAGAAAAGCATATTTTACTTCAAGCTGACAAAATTTCCATTTGTGTTGAGTTGTTGTGGAAAAAATGGTTATGACGATGTTTGACCTTGCTATTGGAGAAAATATTTCACCATAGTCAACACCAAACTATTGCTAGAATCCTTTGGAAACAAACCTTGCCTTATGTTTCTCAATCTCTCCTTTTTCATTCAACTTCGTCTTATATACCCATTTTATACCAATTTTGGTTTTGTTTCTTGGGATATTAACTAATTCCCAAGTTTGTTTGTTCTCTATGGCAGCGATTTCTTGGTTCATTGCATCTACCTAATGCTTTTCTTTAACTTCTTCTTCAAAATGAGTTGGTTGAGATGAAAGAAATGAAAACATGTTCTGCTGGTCAAACTCATGCTCCTGCTCATATATTTCTGTGGTGCTTCTTGTTTTCTTATTGTCTTATGAAGATGTTGAATCATTGGTGGATTCATTGCTTGAATATGTACCATTTCCAGAATGATATGGCTCTTCTTCAACCTGAAATCTTGATGGTTGTGGTGGATAAAAAGATTGACTTGAAGCTTCATCAACATGATGAGACCAAGATTTATTTTCAAAATTTTTTACATCTCTGCTTAAAACAAACTTCTTGGTAATTGGATTATAAAGTCTGTAGGCCTTTGATTGCTCACTATAGCCTCCAAAAATACATCTTTCACCCCTATCATCAAGCTTATTTCTTAACTTCTCAATAATATGTGAAAATGCTATTGATCCAGAAATTCTAAAGTGAGATACATTTACCTTTTTACCATCCCATGCTTCTTGAGGTATTGTATCTTGGAGAGTAGTTGTTGGAGATTTTTTGAGAACATACACTGTTATCGTAACTACTTCAACCCAATAACTGTTTCACAACTTCTTCTCATGAAGCATACATTTGGCCATGTTCATGATTCAGTGATTTTTCCTTTCTGCTACTCCATTCTGTTGTGGAGTATATCTTGTTGTGTTCTGGATTATGATTCCTTGTTGTTGATAAAAGGCTTTGACGTCATTGGAGTTGTACTCTCCTCCACTATTGGATATGAGTACTTTGTAAGGCTTTCCACTCTACTTGTATGCTTCTTCTTTGAATTCTTTGAACCTTGACAATGTATGTGATTTTCTTTTGAGAAAATACACCCATGTCTTCGTGCTATAGTCATCAATGAATGTAAAAAAATAAAGACTACCACCAATAGACGGTGTCTGCATTGGGCCAATATATCTGTATGGACAAGCTCTAAAGGCTCTTTTGCTCTAGAGGAAGATGTGGGAAAGTTGTCTCCTTTATGCATGGTCAGAACACAAATTTCAAAATTACAGTCTTTTTCATTCATAATAGGGGGACCAATGATGATTGATTGTTTCTGAAGATAACTTAGACTCTTGAATGGTATGTGGCCATATCTAGAATGCCATAGCTAAGACTCATATATTATTGACACATTGTGGACAAAAGACTGTGAGAGATTTTGACTTCTAAGAGTCAAAGGAAACATCTTATTCTTGGTTTTTTCAACCTTAGCTATTAGTCCTCTATTGGGAGGTTTGTCATAGATATAACATGTGTTCCTTTGAAATATTACATCATAACCATGTTCCATCAGTTGTCCTACACTAATGAGGTTATGCTTCATATTTGAAACATAATAAACATTAGCAATGTATTTCTGTTTATTCTATTTAGTAAGAATATGAACAAGACCATTTCCTTTAGCGTTAATGCAAGAATGATCTCCAAGAGTAATTTCTAATGTTATGGAAGCATCAAAATAAGAAAGCTTATTTTTTTTTATGTGTCATATGATTGCTACAACCACTGTCCAACAACCAAAGATCCTTGTTGTGAGTGTCTTAAGAAAGATTACATGAAATAAACATTATTTTAGAGGATTCTCCTTCATTGTTGGAGAGATGGAAATTGTCTTTGTGTTGATCTAACTGTTTCATTTTTCATTCATGTTCATAATGCCCAAATTTCTTGTAATAATTACATTGGACATTAGATTTTCTCCATGGTCTGCTTCTTTGAGTTTGGTTTTGTGGAGGTCTCCACTACTTTGCTGCATGATGATGTTTTGATGTGCTTTTGCCTCGCTTGTTTCCACCTCTATATCCTCTACCTCTACCTTTGCCAAAAGAAAGTTGTGCTTTGAAAGCTTGTTCCATGGAATCTTCTGTCAAGTTGAGTCTTGTTTCGTGTGCCAGAAGTGATCTAGTCAATTGTTCTAATGAAAAAGTTGTAAAATCTTTGGATTCCAAAATGGATGTTACAATCATATCATATTTCTTGGGCAAACTTCGAAGTACTTTCTGAACAATTTTCTGATCCGAAATGGTTTCACCGATGAGCTTGATATGATTGACTATTCCCACTACTCTAGTCATGAACTGATCCAAATTTTCTACCTCAATCATCTTTAGGGTTTAAAATTGTGATCTCAATGTCTATAATTTTGTTGTCTTCACTGTACCATTACCTTGATACACAACTTTCAATATTTCCCAAGCTTCATGTGTTGTGGATGCACTAGTTATCTTGTCAAAAATAGAGTCATAGACTGAGTTTTGAATCCTACATTTGGCTCTGTGTTCTTTCTTTCTGAATTCAATAGATGCATTCCTCTTACTCTTAGTCATGGTCGCCAATGCTTCTTGAGTTGACTCTACATGTGCAGTTTTAAGTGTATACCAACACTCTTGGGCTTGCAAAAACATCTTCATTCTCAAAAATCAAAACTCAACTTTTTCCAAGCAAAAAGTCGAGGTACGTGGCAAAGCATTGGAGGCAGCCATTTCTACAAATCTCCTGTAAAAAAAATGTAGCACCCTCTTTTTTATAATAAGATTGAATCAAGCACTACCTTCTTAAGTGATTGAGACTAACGTGTCCTCTGGAAAAGGACTTGAGCATTTGTAACGGTAACGCTCATCTCATGTTTTGGGTGAGTGTTAGTAATCCTCTGTTTTGACTACTGGACAGTGTTATTCTCCCAAAAGGAATGCAGTTCTTCCCATAATGCAGGTTTTTGACTTATTCTTTCACTTTAATGACTTTGCAACAACCTTCTTTTTTTTGCAATAGGAGGCGTCTCATAGTTGCTTCACTTCGGTACTCTACTCTTTTCTTGTGAATACACACACTTATGAAATGCTGCTGTCAAGGTACATAATGCAGGTTTTTGACTTATTCTTTCACTTTAATGACTTTGCAACAACCTTCTTTTTTTTTGCAATAGGAGGCGTCTCATAGCTGCTTCACTTCGCTACTCTACTCTTTTCTTGTGAATACACACACGTATGAAATGCTGCTGTCAAGGTACCTTATGCAACCTCATTTCATCCTTGCTGCTCTCAAAGAGTCTTACACAATCTAAGCTCTCATACCATAACAAAGAATGAAACAGAAAATTTATAGCTCTTTTAATATTCAAAATGGTTAAATAAATTACATTGTAAATATCAATAATAAATGACTCAAGTAAAACTATCTCTTTTCAATATTCAAAATGGTTAAATATATTACATTGTAAACATAAATGACTAAAGTAAAACTCAACACCTATAGAATAGAAATCAAGTAAAAATGAACTATCTATAACACTTAACAAACAATAAAATCAAATATGATAACACCTAAATGACAACTAACTAACACTGAGATTAATATCTCAACACTCAGAAATGATTGAAATTAAATTCTCCAATATTTAGAAATGCTTCTAATATCAAATAAAAAAGTACGTACATACAAAAAAAAAAAGAAAAAAAAAAATCATACATATATACGGAGCATATATACCATTAACACGAAGATTGCGATTCTCGTAAGCTTGAAGAATGGGATTAAAAAAGTTGAAACTTGAAAGCCATCTAATAATTTTGCATAGGGTAAGGATATATTCACAGAGAAAATTGAACTGAATTCGATATTTTCCTGAACTTCCTGTACATCGGGAAGTATTATTAATCTAAGGATAATTCCTTCGTCCATAGAAAAATATATTTATATTAAAACTACTGGCACCACCCTGAATCAGTAGGGTGCAGGTTAGACTCTGATTACACTTTCACTATTTTCACGTGATAACGTGCTTGTCTGATTTTTGCAGCACCACCCTGAATCAGTAGGGTGCAGGTTAGATTCTGACTACACTTTCATTACTTTCAAGAGGGAATTACGTGCTTGTCTGATTTTTGCAGCACCGTGTATCACATTTCAAAATATTCGTCAAATTCAAGCCTCCAACCTCCACCGAAGTGTGTAATAATCTCACCAACCTATAAACCCTGTCTGAATTTGTCGATGCAATAAATATGAAAATATCCCTGTATTCAACACATATTCTGACGCAAAATCCTGCATGCAATGAAATCGAATTTGCTAACCTGCAATCCTGCAGACAAAACCCTTTGGAAGTTTTACTATTTAGCGTGTGTGGGGAATTGAAAAATCAAGATTCATGGCAGTTTATCATGAGATGACGTGGAGAACGTTAACGCATTATAATTTGCCACAAGGTTATAATGAATGTGTTGCTTCAACGCCAGCCAAGATTCAGATCTTAAAGTATGATGGACGGTCAATAAAGCTTTTGAAAGATATCGATTCACGTCTTGTCGCTCAAACAATACGCTTAGTCAATCGTTAATGGCATAACTGTCATGTGCAAGTCTGGTCATATAACATCAAGTTTAATTTTCTCAATGCCTTGAGGTTAGTTCAAAGTTAAAGTCTACGTGAGTTTTCTTCTTATATTTTTTTTTAGGTTTTCAGAGTTTAATAGTTAAAAGTATGTGTTTCTTCTTAAAAAGTTAAAAGTTTAAGTTTAGAGGGATAGAGTATGTATGCTTTTGTAGACTTAGTATATAGAGTGTGTATGCTTTCGTAAATTTAGTTTTTAAATCACTATAAGGAAGTGGGTCTTTTATCCCACAAACAAAAAAATCACATACACCAATTTGGTTATACAATATTATGTTTTTTCTTTTTCCATGTTTTTAGGGTTTAATAGTTAATAACATGTGTTTACTCCTAAAAAATCATAGGTTTAAACTTAGAAGGATAAAGTACGTATGACTTTATAGACATAACAGTGAAATCACTACACTAAAATGAGTTTCTTATCCCAAAAACAAAAAAATCATACACCAATTTAATATCTACATTAACTATAAACTTAAATAATAATAATAATATATTTCACAATCTCAACTTATCATATCCACAGCTGTTCTCAACATAATGTGTGCACCCGTGATTTATGTTGTAAACGTCCTCCATTAAAGAGTGGTCGTTTAACGT
Organism: Pinus taeda; assembly: GCA_000404065.3. NCBI lineage: Eukaryota > Viridiplantae > Streptophyta > Pinopsida > Pinales > Pinaceae > Pinus > Pinus taeda. Next base: position 6,338 of record APFE031085010.1, on the reverse strand, counting down.
TCATTCATTATATTTTGTTTGTGCCCTCTGCTTTATGATGTAGGTTTATAAAGGTAGTTTGAGTCCTTTTTCAAATTGATTTTTGTAGTGTTCATTAAAATAATCCCATTCATGTTTGCTTTTGCGTTTTCATTTACCATTTAGTTTGTGCGTCATACCTTAGGCACGTATTATATATGAGGTATTAGTGGTAGGCTTACCTGCTTTTTGATATAGTCAAGATACAAGTTATTGGCATTTTTAACGCTAATCAGAGGATGGCATAATGTTTTTGGGGTGATAAAATATGGTACATTCTTATATAGTGGGTTGGAATATTATACAAAAACTACAACTCACATATTTTCATATTCTCAATATTGTAATACACGTGCTTTGTTGCATTTTGTTTGTAATATTTTCTTCGTTGTAATATTTTGTTTGGTAATATTTTCTTCGTTGTATTACACTTATAGCATTCAATATCATCCAATAGGGAAGAAAATGAGTTGAAGTTTCTAACAACACCCTTGTAAAGACTTCTAGATTTAATGCCAATATAACTATTTATTAAAGTTTGATATGATTCTATGTTTTTATCTTTCACATCGTAATTTTTTATGGAAGCTATATAATTTATTGCTTTATGGCCAAAAATTTTACAAGTAAAGAAATAAACCAAGAAGATATTGAGATATGATTAGTGGAGTAGCTCTTCTATAATTGTTCTTGTTGATCTTATGAGAAACCATTTTTTTTCTAGTCTTTGTCTCTTTTCCTAATGTTTTTTTCCTTGTCAAAAGAGTATTTGAGCACATTAGCATATCTTTTAGATTTTTGTTTGCATTCCTCTAATTATGTCTTTGTGCTTGATTCTCCCCTAGAAGTCTCGTGATTTTCTATGAAGTCAAGATTTGATTTGGTGAAAGGTGACCTCTAACAACTAAGAATATTACCTAATATTTCAATACATTTTTCAAACTTCAATACTTGATTCAATTGAACATTTGCTTTCTATAAATATTTTTTCAAGGAAATAACCTCTACTTCTACCTTTCACAATCTTCATTTTATTTCAACTTGATTCTCACTACTTCGTCTATCCTCTTTGCCTCTTCTAGTTATGTATTCAGGATGGAAGCTATTGTTTCCTCAAGATCACAATTATTTTTCTTCTCATATTTCTGCAATAACTCCTTTTTTTTTCTTGCCTCTAAGTCTATCTATTTCTTCTATGTCGCTAGCAAGTTTTGCTTCAAGGTTTACTTCCCCATGAATATCTTCATCCTCTAAATATTTTTTCTCTTATTGGTTGTGTTCATCCTCTTTATCATTTGCATCAATGACTATCAAAATGAGTTTGTCTTTGTCAATATTAGATGCATATTCATCACGCTTTTCTGAGTTACTATCTTTCTTAGAGTAAAATACTTTCTTTTTTTTTGTTTATGATATTTGCTTCTATTTTTAGGTGCTTCTTCATCATCTTTGTACTTCCATTTTCGTATAGTCATTTAGTGGCATTATAACCTATTCTATCACAGCTAAAACATTTGAATGGTAGCTTACGTTTTTATTCTCCAGACCCTCTTTCTAGCTTTCTCATAAATTTTCCTTCTTTTGCATTTAATTCATAGCTCGAATAATCATAGGCTCTATGCTATTTTGTCTTCTTAGAATCTTTGAAAAACACTTCCTTTAGTGTTGACTTTTATTTTTATATCCTCATTTCATATGTAATGAAAATTTCATGTAGCTCATCCATCTTCATATTTTCAGATCCTTCATATATTGTATGGTTGAGCCCTTTGCATCAAATATTAAGGGGAGTGGTTTCGTCTACTTTTGCACAAATATTGGTTCCTTAACATCCTCACCAAGACCTCCAATGGCGTCAAAAATTTCATCCACAGGAAGGACGTAGGATGCAATATTTCCTTCATCATTCATCTCCAAACTCTCAGACTATATTCTATGAGTTTGAATCTTTTCACTCTTTACTTTTTCATCTCCTTCATAGGCATTTTGAATTTTGTCCCAATTTTCTTTTGCAGAATATTCTAATAGACCACACAAGATGAAGTTCATGGCTTTTGCATTATTTTCACTTTCTTGATTACCAAATTGATTAGATGAAAGAGTTAATAGATACTTATAACCATTCAAAATAGATTTCCAAATATCAAAGCCAAGAGACATTAGATAAGTCCTCATCCTTATCCTCTAGAAGGCATAGTTTGCTCCATCAAATAATGGAGCTATGTTTGTGAAAGAACCTTCATGACTGGCCATGGTCCCTCTACGATCTCCTTTCCAATGGTTAGGCTACTCTGACGTAACCTTCTATGATACTAATTGTTAAACTCACACTTACATTAGGACGGTTGTGGGGGGTGGGGCCGTGGGGTTCAATCAATATAAGATCATTTCTTATTTATTCAAATATTCATGGATCATAAAAAAAAATCACATATAGAACCAAATATATAAATGAACACTTCTTTATAGCAATTCTTTGCAAGCATCAACCTAATGATGCAAACTTTGTAGGAGATAACCTACTATTACTAAGTTTGTAGGCACCAATCTACTGTAGACACCAATCCCCATTGTTGTAATAATTTGTAGGCACTAACCTACTAAAAACACCAATTCCCATTTTTTTTTTTATACATCAATATGAATTCCTTTGTTAAGTCCTAATCAAGTTCTAAGCACCATTCCTATACCATCAAGTGTTATAACAAGCATCCTCATAATTTCATCAAGAAATTACATCATAGGATACCCAACACTTATGCCCATGTGTTCAAGTGACAAGTCCATGTGTTTACTAAGACTTTAGAATACTAGACTTGATAAATTACACTTTCACATTTGATCTATCGAGACTATCATTAATTGGTAGTAATCTCCTAGTTAATTAATGTTACTGGGTGCTATCAAGTCAAAACACCAAACTCGAGCATGATATTGGTAAAACTGAGAAAACTCAAATTTTGGATAACACTAAAAACACTCCCAAAACCAACTTACTTTCTGTCCAATTGATGGAAAGAATTTGCGTCTAAAGTTGGTAATCTTTTTATCACTTGATTACAAGGAGCATCGAGATATCAAGATATCATAGGATTTGAAAATGTTATACTTCATAAAAATCCTTGTGTGGTTCAATCTGATGTTATAGATGAAACTTATCAATACTCCTTGTTAGTGCCATCAAGGTGTTGAGCATCAAAACGCCAAATTATTTCCTTATATCGAGATATGAAGAAAAATGTTTGAAAATGCTAATACTAGAAAGCACTACAAAACCAAGACATTTCAAGCATGAGGAATGATAAATTATTTTGTCTATTGTTGGAGCATTAGATACTTTTTGAGGTCTAAATGGGCCTCCTAAGGAATATTATTAAATAATAGTGGTAATAATAAAGTAAGATTAGATTACCTCATCATGTTTTGGAGGAAAAAAAAAAGAAATAACTACTTTTTCAACTCGTATTTTTGAATTATCTCCCTATGATTTAACTCAAATTTTGAGCAGGAGCACTCTTTGGATGTAAAATTTAATTTTGCATCAAAGGAGTACTCATGTTGCACACTTTTGATAGACCCTACTACACGAAAAATGTGAAATACATGAAAAAACATGATTGTAATCACGTTTTTTCATGTATTTCACTTTTTTCATGCAGTAAGGTCTATCAAAATTATGCAACATGGGTACTTCTTGCATGAAAAATTAAAATTTGCATCCAACAATTGCTTCTACTTGAAATTTGAGTAACATAATAGGGAGATAAGTTGAAAAAGTGTATATATATATGTTTTTTTTTTACCTTTAAACTCCAAAAATGGTGAATCGTCCCCCATGGTCCACATCATCATATTAAATCTTATTGGTTCTTTTAAATTTTATTTTTGTTGAACATTTTTGTTTTGAGGCCCATTTTTGACCTCAAAATTTGTCTAATGAAGTCTCTATCAATTGATGACCCTAAGCACTGTGATATCAGAACAACAGAGGACTGAAAAGTTCTCTACTTCAAAAACTCTTGATAGGGCTCTATCCCAATATAGCTTTCTCTTAGTGTCTCTTTCTCTTAGTATGGTTTTCTCTTGGTGTGAATTTATCCCAAAATAACTTTGTCTTGTTATGGATTTTTCCCAATATGGCTCTATTGTAGTAGAAAGAATTCAATTAACAACAAATTTTATGTGAGGACTTCCTGTTAGTTGACAAAACTCGATACTAGAGTTTGAAAGAATGATAAATAAAAAACTTTTTAAGAACCCCGGTACAAAGAAGTCCCGAAGTGATGGACAATTCTTGACCGACTTTTTTTTCGTAGTTTCATGTTAGATGACAAATCAAGGGATATTGAGATTTTCCATATATTTGTATTATGAAACACTGAAGTATCGCTTCCTCTCCATAGATAGACTTCACTTAATGTGCTCTTTCCCACTAGTTGATGGAACAACACAGGACCAAGGAGTTTGGTGTTTTTGCATTGATTTTACTTTGATTTGGTACAAATGAATTCATGTTGCAACCATGACTGATTTTCTCTATACAAATAATTACAATTTTTATCACTCTTCTGCTCCTATCATACCTCAAATATTTCGTTCACACATAAATATCATCCTCTTGCTAGCCTCAAATCCCCTTTTCTTGTTTACCTTAGATCACATTTCTTCTCACACTTAATCACACAAAAACACACTCACAAATCCTTTCATTTATAATCATTTAGTGCTTAAGGCTAGTTTGATTCAGAAACCTTGTTTGGGTCTAGGCCGACTTGTAGTATAGCTAGGATGACTTGTAATTTGAATAGTATCCTCCTAACTTAGGGCACCTTCCATATCGGTCTACCCTTGAATTAGGTCCATTCTCCCCATGATTTGGGCCAAAATATCAATCTACCCTTCACTTAGGTGAATTCTTCTTCTTACTTGGATTCACATCCATATCGGTCTCCCTGTAACATTGGCATTTATCCATATCAGTCTCCATTTAACTTTTACATTAATCAAAACACACTATTCAACACAAACAACCAACTAGAAAACCCTAAAAAACCAAAATATTTTATATTGTTTTCTTTAAAAAGGAAGCTAATGGTAAAAATAAAAGAAAAATCATAATTTGGACTTTTTTCCTATTTTGCAAGGTTAACAATTTATTTTATTTCCTAGACTATTCTATTAAGGGTTTATGCTTCATTTCATATTTATAAACCCTAAAAAGATCAATTGACCTTATTATTTTCTTCAAGGTTTTATCTAACATATGGTGGGTTGCTTTTAAGGATTTTTCAAATTTGGAAATTACATAACCAATCAGTCAACAAGCTCAAGTTTGCGGGAAAACCCCTAAGCAGGATTCAGCTTTACTTCTATTTTGTTACCATAGTATTGCACCAGATCTTTCATTTACATTACTGTAAAAAATTAATAAATCTCCATTTTTCTTAAAATTTGCTCATTATTTTATTTCGGCAGATTGTTTTCTAGTGAATTCTAAATGCTAACATTGTTTAACCCTAGGGAAACTCACCATCTATTTTTTAAGTTCTAATTTATTGCTTTGATATATATGTATTATGAATTTGGTTCCAAGATATTTGGTTTTCTATTTTATATATATATCAAGCCCTAGCTTAAATGTCCAAGATGTCCAACAAATAAGTGGAATATCTCTCTCTTAGATGGTTATTTCTTCACTCAAAGAATCAAATTATGTGTTATTTCATCATAAATATAGATTCAAAAGTATGAGACATCCCTATGCTAGTCACTAATTTAACATATTATGAAGTGGCATGTAAAGCACACGGCGTGCCATTAATTTATGCCAAATAATTTTTGTCTTAGTATCTTATTGTAGCTTAAAAGTGATTTATTTCAAGTAACCTCTTTTAAGTGCCATTTATTGGAGTGATAGTCATCTTAATGCATATCTAAAGCTATCTTTATTGTTTATATTTAAATCGAAATTTGCACACACATTCACTAACTCTTAACTCTTGTCTCTCAAATGAGTATTGTGGTTTATAATCTTAGTTATTTATTTTGGAGCATTAATCACTTGTTTAAGACCTTATGTTTACATTGTCCAATATATTATCGAATCATTGAACTAAATCATAAGTTTGCATAATCTTAATTCATTTTTAGAGATTTACTTAATCATCTAGAATTGGTAGGTAAGGATACTTATATTGGCCTTTATAGTTGGAAAGTGGCAAAGATAATGTACTAAGGTAACAATGGCTTAGTTCCCATCTCATTTCCCCAATTTAACACCTATGGTTGGAATTTCTATTAGGATGCTAGCTCAGATGGAA
>APFE031085009.1:18792-43285 GCA_000404065.3 Pinus taeda | reverse complement strand
AAGATTGAGTGGGCCCATAACCCACAGGTCGAGGATCAAGATTTTTAAAGAATTTGGGATTTTGGCCAACCCCCAAAATATCATTTTCATCAGGTGGTATGACAGCAGGGAAAGGATTCCTGAGAGAAGAAAGAAGAATGCGAACAGAAGGGGAAAGAGGTACAGCTATGTTAAAGTTGGAGAGTTTATGCAGATGGCGGTAGTAGAAGGTGAGAAGATTTGCAGCAACCTAGAGGATGCCAAAAGACCGAGTGCGAAGGGCTTGGTGAGGTATCATGTAACAGAGGAGGTTGTTACTGCAGAGGTTGGTTGCACTAAAGGAATGCAGTGATTAAAATTACTAAGGACAAGGAGAAGCATATGACCAGGAGGTCATAAATGTTTGTGCCTCGGGAGTTTGATGCAGGTGCATCTCACCCTTTTCTTAATTAAAAAAAAATCCAAGTGGAGCATGAGGACGTGGACCAGCTGAGCTGAATAAAGGGAAAAAACAGAGAAAATCTCCCTTAAAGCAGTTAAAGAAAAAAAATTAAAGAGAGAGTGGATAAGACTAGATAGACTTCCTATTATTAATAGCCATGCACGCTTTTTGGAGAGTTTTTGTGGAGAAAAATCAAAAGAGGATAGGATCAGTCCTTCATAATACTTTTTATATAAATGTAATGCAATAGGGGTGTAATAGATATTTTATTTTCTTAAGGAAATTGTGAGTGGGCAAGATGTAGCCGAGCATGAGTTCATTTTAAGGGTGAAAGGCCTTAACTTTGTAATTGTTCCGTAAATATATAAAAGTGTGTTTATGTTCTGTGTTAATTGTATACGCTATGTGTTTTATAAATGAGTCAAAACTTGTTTTCTGTAAATAAAAATGGTGTTGCAGGCACTCGGCGGCGGCTGCATGAATGTTCAAATGAGAGCAAGACAGACTATAACGGTGAATTAATTAAAAGGCTTCCCAAAGATTGAGTGGGCCCATAACCCACAGGTCGAGGATCAAGATTTTTAAAGGAAAGGATTCCTGAGAGAAGAAAGAAGAATGTTAACAGAAGGGGAAAGAGGTACAACTATGTTAAATTTGGAGAGTTTATGCAGATGGCGGTAGTAGAAGGTGAGAAGATTTGCAACAACCTAGAGGATGCCAAAAGACCGAATGTGGAGGGCTTGGTGAGGTATCATGTAACAGAGGAGGATGTTACTGCAGAGGTTGGTTGCACTGAAGGAATGCAGTGGTTAAAATTACTAAGGACAAGGAGAAGCATATGACCAGGAGGTCATAAATTTTTGTGCCTCGGTAGTCTGATGCAGGTGCATCTCACCCTTTTCTTAATTAAAGAAAAATCCAAGTGGAGCATGAAGACGTGGACCAACTGAGCTGAATAAAGGGAAAAAACAGAGAAAATCTCCTTTAAAGCAGTTAAAGAAAAAAAATTAAAGAGAGAATGGATAAGACTAGATAGACTTCCTATTATTAATAGCCATGCACGCTTTTTGGAGAGTTTTTGTGGAGAAAAATCAGAAGAGGATAGGATCGGTCCTTCATAATACTTTTTATATAAATGTAATGCAATAGGGGTGTAATAGATATCTTATTTTCTTAAGGAAATTGCGAGTGGGCAAGATGTAACTGAGCATGAGTTCGTTTTAAGGCTGAAAGGCCTTAACTTTGTAATTGTTCCGTAAATATATAAAAGTGTGTTTATGTTCTGTGTTAATTGTATACGCTATGTGTTTTATAAATGAGTCAAAACTTGTGTTCTGTAAATAGAAATGGTGTTGCAGGCACTCGGCGGTGGCTGCATGAATGTTCAAATGAGAGCAAGACAGACTATAACGGTGAATTAATTAAAAGGCTTCCCAAAGATTGAGTGGGCCCATAACGCACAGGTCCACGATCAAGATTTTTAAAGAATTTGGGATTTTGGCCAACCCCCAACATCTCATTTTCATCAGAAAGACTTTTAGGGCATCCTTGGAAAATTGTCTAATTTCGAGAATCCATCATCCCCTCCTAAGGCAGCTCGAGGGGCTACGAGTGAATTGAGTTGTGTGTAGCCCCCTTCCTCCCTAGCCCATGTCCTCTTGGACCCCATATGCAGGGATGGATGGTTCAAACTAGAGGAGGACTTCCCCGCCTTCTGAGAATCCTCCATGCCCACCCAAGATGCCCGAGTGATTGGAGGTTCGTTTTGCAAAGTATTTTTTATTTTGTTTTTATTAGATGTTTTATTTTTTTATTATTAGTTAAAAAATATGTTTTATTAATTGTTTTAATGCTTTTTTTATCTATTTTATGTTTTTTTTTAATTTAATTTGTATTTTTTTTTGTTTTATATATTTTTTATTTTATTTTTTGAGATAACCATGCCGCTTAGAATATATAGATATAGATATGGAGTCTATTGTTAAGTTTCTCTATGATGTGAAGTTCAATGATGTGAAAATACTTGGGAAAAAAATCTAGCCATGTTAAGGGTTGGTGTGCCTGAGGCCGGGTGATCCTGGGTGATAGCTCAGATGCCCCTCTCCGTTGAAGCTTTTCAAGCGGTAGATAGAACATGAAGTAATATTTTATGAACTTAGACCAATTCAAAAAAATATATATATATTTAAGAATTTGTTTCTTAATTCTTTGTTACTTTTACTGAAAATTTTATCTCAATTAATTTTTTTTGAAAAAAAAGCTTCAAATATCATCATTTTTGGATATAAAATTTATACAATTTTCATAAATTTTGATATTTTTTTTCCAAATTTTTAATTTTTTCACAAACCATCTTTTTATTTAACATGTCATTTTTACCTAAAAGGTCTTCATATACTTATTTTTTAATTTATTTATATGTAGAATGTATTTTTTTGGGTCCACTCTTTAAAATTTTATTTTTTAGTGATAAAGGAATTTTGTTGATTGAAAGTATTACTAAATTTAAATATAAAAATAAAAAAATCTAGCTTGAAATATTAAATATTATTATTTTTTAACTATGTAAAAAATAAAAAAAAATTCATTGTAAAATCATTGTAAAGAAAAAAAAAAGTTTGGGAAATCCTTTAACCAAACATTTTAGGAAAAAAAAAAGAGAAAGAATATGAAAAACTTGTAAAAGGGTAAAAATCCTATGCTTAAAAAAATGTTTGATGTTTTTCACAATGAAAATCATCAACAAATTTTTGAAAATGAAATGAATTAAAAATATATATTATACAATTACTTATGTAAATTTTAAAAATAATAATATAATAAAATAAGAAATGCCTTAAAATTAATTTTAAAAAAAAAATATTAGAAATAATATATATATATATAAAAGGAGCACGAGAAGCCCCAATACTAAAACGATACTCATAGAAGGGAAGGGGGAATGATTTCTAGAATTGACCCTCTAACCTGCTGCAGTACGAAAGGGCCACTAGAGCGATGTCATTCCAATGGCCTTTGCCTATAGTATTTTAGTGCTACAGAACCCCCGGTGAGAACACAATGTGGTGGTTTTGGGTAAATTATGAGAACCAACCCCCATCCAAAACCCTCGCACCAAAGGACTACACTCAAGGCCACTAGAGCTACTTGTGGCTTCAACGGTCGTGTATGCCAACACTTGACACCATGGCTATGGTACGGGGTCGATTCATGGAATGACCCCACCACCCGGCCTAAACAATAACGGACCTGTGACGAGTTCCTCTAACTTCACTACTTGTGGCCCTTTATCGTAGAGGCTCACCGATGAGTTACCCCAAATTTTTTATGTTTTTCATCTATGTTTTAAATTTAATGTTTTTATTTTTTTATTTTATTGTTAACAATATGGTATTTATTTTTTTATTATTTTCAAGTTATATTTTAATATGCATCTTTTATTATTTACTATTTTTAATCTTTCAAATAATTATCCTAAATTTTATATAATTTACTTATTTCTTTTTATTTTTTATTAAATTCCATTTTTTAACTTTTAATTTGATATTGTTTGTTCGAAAACCTTTTTCTTTCAACAATCACTCTTTTTTTGAAATCTTTCCCTTTGAGTTATTTTTTCCCTCTTTTTATGCTTACTTTTTTTTTGTCTATCTATTCACTTATTTTTTTTTTGTTGTTTACAGAATTTGCTATTTTTAATTATTTATTTTAATTTTAATTTAATTTAAAAAAAAAAATTATATTTTAAATTAAATTGAAAAAAAAAATCTTTTAACAAATTTTATTTATTTATCTATATATTTATAATTTTACTAGCTTTTTTCTATGGCAATTTTATTCTTGTTTGTTTTTCAAAGTTTCTTTTCACTTTTCTTCACAAAAATAAGAGTTTTTGGGTCTAGAAATATCAGATTGAGATTACAGTGCTAAACAAATTAGTAACCTTGTTTTTGAATTTGATATACCTTCTATTTGTTTAGATAAAGCTAGCCAAAGACATCCACCTATACGTGAAGTAAATGTTCCTATATTTTTCAACCAAACTCACTTCTTGTATTGATGTTTTCCAAGCAAGGATACAAATATTAAGGAAAAATTAATTTCCCTTTACTTTGCCTTTTGAAATAGCTCAGAACAAAAACATCTCTAAAATTCAAGTGCTCAGTGACTCAAAATTAGTCATAGATTACACCAATAGAATAGCTACTTCACACAACATAGGCTTGGAGCCTTCTCTATAGGATATTCAACAAATGGCTAAATTTTTTTTATTTTACTTCCTATTTTCACTTTTCACACGAATTAAATAAATAAGTCGACGCCCTTTAAAACGAAGTGCTGAAACTTCCTTCAGACAAACAGAAAATATGAATTTAATGATGGGGTGGAAGTTGAATCAACTAAAATGAGATTATCATATCTCCCTCGGTTTCTTTCTGCATATTTTTTTGTTATAATGATGTAAAAGTTGTAACTCTCGTGGATTTGGTAATTTTTTTAGGAGTAGAAGAAGACAGTGAAAGGGAAAATCTATATAGAAAAGACAGATAATGTGATATAATCAAACACTTTTATGATGGACTGATCGACTATCTAAATTGTAAATATTTGTTTCTTATGAATATATATGACATATCTCATGAAAGTCAATGCCTGCTTTTTGAGAAAAACCATTTGCGACCAGCCTTGCTTTGTATCTGTCCTTTGTATCATCAACACCGCTTTTCAATTTGAAAACCCATTTACATCCCATAGTTTTTCTGTCTTTAGGAAGTTCTACCAGATCCCATGTGCCATTCTTGTCTAATGCCATCATCTTGTCCTTCATAGTTGCTTTCCACTTTTCACTTTTAGAACCTTCTACAGCTTCCTGATAGCACAAAGGTTCATCATCGTTAGTGGTTAAAGCAACTGAAGTAACATAATCATCATACCTTTTAGGAGGACGTTTCATTCTTGTAGACCTCCTTAAAGATGTTTCTGGTACTTCCACAATTGGCTGATTATTATCTAGTAGGAACTTCTTCATGATCAGCATCTGAGACATGTTCATGATCTACATCTGAAACTTGTTCATGATCTGCATCTAAAACTTCTTCATGACTTGCATCTGAACCAAGTTCATCTTGACTATCATCAATATTTGAACTGGTTTCAAACTGAATGTGTTGAAACTTAGATACATTATCCTATTTCAATTTATTACCTACATCTGAATTTTCAAGAGAGGATTCATTAAATTTAACATCTCTGTTGATGATGATCTTGTGAGTAGTAGGATCCCACAATCTGTATCCCTTAGTTCCATGACCATATCCAATAAAGATATATCTTTTTGATTTAGGATCCAATTTAGAACGCTGATGTTTCGGAACTAGAGCATATGCATCACAACCAAAAAATCTTAGTTTATCATAATCACAAGGATGACCTTTCCATACCTCTTGAGGAATTTTGCATCCTATCGCCATTGATGGTGATCGATTTATCACATAAAAAGCTGTAGAAACTGCTTTTGTCCACAATTCCTTCTGCAAATTGGCGTTACTCAGCATACTCCTTGCTCTTTCTAAAAGAGTCTTGTTCATGCATTCAACAACTCCATTTTGTTGAGCAGTATATAGAGTGGTCTTATGTCTTTCGATCCCAGCTTCGTTGCAATAATTTTCAAATTCCTTTGAAGTAAACTCACCACCATTGTTAGTTCTTAAACATTTAATGGTTCTTCCAGTGATGTTTTCAATTAATGCTCTAAACTGTTTGAAAACTGTAAATACATCAGAATTCCTTTTTAACATGTAGACCCACACGTTTCTAGAGAAATCATCAATAAAAGATACAAAATATGATGATCCTCCATATGAGGTTGTAGGGGATGGACCCCAAACATCAGAATGGATATAATCAAGGATTCCCTTACTAGTATGTTTTCCGATTTTAAACTTCTGCTTGCTTTGTTTCCCAAACAGACAATGTTTGCAGAAATCTAACTTAACAAATTTTAAATTAGAAAGTAACTTACGATCAGATAAAATCTTTAAACCTCTTTTCCTCATATGGCCCAACCTTTGATGCCATAAACGAATAGAACTACTATCATTTTCAGACACCGTAGAAACATGATTTGACTCTGTTCTTCCTTCTAACTGAAAAATATTTCCAACCTGCTTTTCTTTCATTACTAGTAAAATTCGTTTATAAATTTTCATTACTCCACCTTGAATAACAGTTTTATATCCATTAGTGTCTAGTGCTCCTAGTGAAATGAGATTTTTTCTTAATTCAGGGACATGTCTTACATCAGTTAGAATTTTATTTGTCTCATCAAACATTTACAGCTGGATGCTTCCAATTCCCAGAATATTACATGTGACATCATTTCCCATGTAAATGACTCCATCATTGATTGATTTATAAGTCTTAAACCATTCTCTATGAATGCACATGTGATTTGATGCACCAAAATCTAACAGCCAATGTTGATTATGATTAGACAAATTAACTGATAACACTTCATCACTCATACCTAAACCGGATGCCAAACCTGTATCTGTCGTGTTTGCTTCTTTCTTCTCTGTCGAAGAGTCTTCTTTAGATGTTTGTTGTCTCTTCCAACAGTCCTTCTTCAAATGTCCTGATTTTCCACAAAACCAACACTTTACCTTACTCTTCTTCCCTTTCGATTTCGAACGTGATTCATTGTGCTTAATGAAGTGTCTTTCGTTAGAACGACCTCTGACCATCATTGCTTCTGATGTAGAGGTTTCTGAATTTGACCTCTTCCTTATCGCTTCGGACAATAAAGATCCAACAACATCATCAAATTCAAGGGTTTCTGATGAACTAAGACTTATAGAAGTAACAAAATGATCCCATGACTCAGGAAACGAGCATAATAAAGTTATAGATTTATCTTTTGATTCAAATTTTACTCCTATACTTTCTAATTGCACTAGGAGAGTATTAAATGTATTCAAGTGATCAGTAGTAGATGTACCTTCCTTCATTCGCAAACTGTACAACTGTCGCTTCAGAAGAATCCTATTGGTTAAGGATTTTGTCATGTACAGCTTCTCAAGTTTTGTCCACAAACTAGTAGCACTTTTCTCCCACACGATGTTAGACAAAACATCATCCTCCAAACATAGTCAAATACCACTCAGTGCTCTTTCATCCAATTCGCTCCATTCACCATTTGTCATGTTGTAAGGCTATTTGGCTTTTCCTAACAATGACTTCACCACACCTTGTTGCAGAAGTAGATCATACATTTTCACTTTCCATATCTCGAAGTTGCTTTTCCCATTGAACTTCTCGATCTCAAAACGAGCACTTTGAGTTTTTGCCATGTTGTAACAAACAAACAATCTCCAATTCCAAATTTTTTATAAATAAAGTTAATATTTAAAAAATTCCTTTGCCTTATACTATACTGCCTTTACCTTATTATTAAATCCCTTTACTGTACAAATTTAAGATTACAATAAAAAAAAAATTGCAGTTTTACGAAAGCAAAAAATGCTTGGCACGCCGAAAGGGACTTGGCGCTTCCTCGACAGCAGAAGATCTATGCCAGAAACAAAAATGGTGCAAGTCATAAAATTGGCGCGCTTAAACCCGTCATTCCGTGCCAATTGGGATCCTGGTGCACTGACACGAGTATTACTCTCGTAGCCATGCCAATGGGCGCACCTGTTCCAAAATAAATCATGACAACCCTTCCTCTGTCAAACTTGTCGCTACTGTTCCTGACGAAACCGCGCCAACGGCAAAGCTCCACCTTCCGCAGTAGACTTGGCATCTCCGTCACACGTACCAGCTCCACAACATGCTTTGATACCAATTGTTGGAGAAAACAATGTGCAACGGAAATTTAAAAGGCATACACAACACATAAAATCATATAAATAACACAAGGATTTAACATGGTTCACCCAACCAATCTGGGCTACATCCACCAAAACATAGGCATCGACAATCTTATTATTCAACAGGAGATTACATCAATTTATTTCCTCACACACTCTCTACTATCCCAAGATCCTGTACGGGCTTATATTTTTATAGCTAGTAGTATAAAACTGAATCATAAATTCTCTCACAATATATATACGATGCAATAACTCCTCGTCAACAAAATGGAGCTAATATAGCAACAAATCCTATTGTTGTCATCTACATGAGATTTTTGCCCAATTTAATAAAAACAGAAAATCTCAACAATTAATGTGCACATAAAAGTCACTTATATATGGGTGTTTTGCACAATCAGTTTCTCGAGTGTAATGGTTGTGTCTCGTGCATTTAATTAAGAGTTCACCATTTCATATTGCAAAGTAATAGTTCTCCTTCTTCTCGATTCATTTTTACCCCAAATCATCACATCATACTCATTTCATAAAACTTATGAGGAAATCCAAAGACGTTGGTTTTGGTTATTAGTTGGGTAACTTGTACTTGTAAATGAACATTTAACAAGTAGGATTTAAAAATTTTCTACGGCATTAAAATGCTCCACCAATCTAATTAGTTGATAAAGCTTTTTAATATTTAATTTCTACTCAAGTTTGCATAACAATAACCAATTTTTCATTGGTGTATACTATAGGTCTATTGTTACATTCAGAGGTAAAGGGGATAATTGTTGCAGAACTGGAAAAGAAGCTCAGGACAGATGACGACGTTATCTGTTCATTGGCTTTCAAGGTGAATGCAAGGAAATATTAGTTTCTATTGTATATGTTTCGTGCGGATTCTATCGTGGCACCTGTGAGGAGTGCAACAGTGTTAAGCTTTAACAATGATGGTGTTAGAAGCTCATCACCTCCTCCTTAGTAGAGAAGGAGGCAAAGGTTTGAATGCCAGCTCTCACAGAATATGAATAGAGCGCAGGTAAAGGAATATGAATACCATGTGAATATGGAAATGTAACAGTAGCAGGCTTGACAGAAAAGGTCAGATACCTGACACCAACAATTATATGAGCAGCGAATTTATAAAACCTTTATGGAAAGAGAGCGCAAGTATGGGAGACAGAATGCAAGCAGTGTCAGATAGGCATATAGACACTCAATTAATGAATTATATGGGGAGCAGTGGAGTAGACCAGGAGTTACAAAGACAAAAAAAAAAAAAGGAGCTAGCTCTGATATCATGTCAGGCCAGGCAGTAACTCCATTAAGCAAAAACTGGTTCGTCTCTTCATTCAATCAGGTAGGTCTGTCATATACATGAAGGAGAGACTTTTGAGTTCATCTACTGATGACTCTTTACATTTCTCATTTATTTATTTACATATATTTACCCAATCACAAGGATTAGGTGTCAACAAATTTTTTAACGGTGTTTATCATCTTCGCAAACTGAGCTAATTAAGAAAATTACTAGATTAATCTTAGAGATATTTAACATATTTAAAATGATTAGACTAATTAGATGTCCAATAACTCTTCCATGGTTGCACATGATAGAAACCAAGCTAGATCCATTTTAACCATGGATCTATCAAGAACCTAGAGGGATCAAATAGCTCGAGATGCAAACCTTTGCTTATGTTTTGCACTCAATAAGGTGGTTTGCACCTCGAGAGATTTGATCCCTCTAAGTGTTTGATATATTTATGTTTAACATGGATCTACGTTGGTATACATTATTGTATATATTTTTGTTAAAAAATATTTATAATATGAAGACGTGAGGAAAAAATGCAATTCATATAACTATTCCCTTTTTTTTTTGTTAATTATAAGTTTCTTTGTTTTTGGTGTTTTTTTAAAGTTTAAAGTTCAATTTATTTATCAACAATAAAATAATATATTAAAATTAAAAATTTTAATGTATCACTTATATATATAAAATATATATATATATATATATATATATATATATATATAAACAAGTAAATATTTATAATTAAAATGTAATTAATAAAAACAAAAATTAACCTAAAAGAATTATAATATAACCTTTTAACTAAAATATTTCTTCATGCGGCAATTCGATTGGGAAGCCCATTAAAATGAAGTGTTATGATCGAAGTGAAAGAGGTTCAAATGGAATGGGGTGATGGGCCTATAAATTAGACATAAATTAAGGCCCATGCCTCTAAATTAAACATAAATTAAGGCCCATATAACCATCATTCAACACATTAACCTCTCTTTTTACATTAGATAATTTATTTTTAACTTCAATATGTTCATTATGAAGGTTTATGAGTAATTGCATATTTGTGGCTAATATTATTTATTTTTGTGGAGTATTATGAGAATATTGGACAGATTATGGAAATTTGGAGGAGGAGATAATTTAAGGACTTTCTCCCTACTATAGAAGGATCAATATTAAATAATAAATCAACAAGATATTATGGAATTAATTATGGAATTATGGCATAGATTATGGAACTCCAATGATTCAGAAAATCTAGGAATGTGTTCCATGCGCTTTAATGTAGATTCCTAGTATTGGGAACGAGATCCACTAATCAAGGGATTTTGGTGGGGAAAGCTTTTTCTTTTCATGGGGAATGATTCATAATATTTTTTTATAAGTACCAAATCGAATTGGCCTCTACGGGTAGTTTTTAATTAGTCTTTTGGTGAAGAGAACTCGTATTTTTACAGCTCCATTGTATTTTCTTATATGTATGTAATTGTATTAATGGAAATAATGAAAATTGGTGTCATGTTCAGCTTCTAAGTCTTGGTCTCCTCCATAGGACTTTGAGTTTCCTTGGGCTTGGGCATCCCAAGGGACTCATAAACCTTTTGTATCATTTTCTTTTCTTCTTGTCACTTCTTATTCGCATGAATCTCTTGTTCTTTCTTTTTTTCTATTTATGCATTTAGTATTAATGATTTCTTGTTGTAGGATTGGGTTAAATGGTTGATGTAAGTTATTTTTTCGGATCAGAAGAATCATTTAATCCTTGGAAAAATTTTGGATGATCATAGTAATCACTAAGCTACTTGGATTAGTTTCTTATTTCCAAATTTAGATTTCTAGAACTCCTTTGTGGCAAAGAACAGTAAAATTCTTCTATTTTTTAGAGCATGATAACGATATTCAATTGAGTTGGTTCCACTTGCATTAGATCAAAAAACAATTCTATTTAATAACAAAAATTAACCCATTTCTTTTGCACTTGATTAGGTTATGTATTTTATAAATTTACTAGCTCACTAATTCTCAAATTTCTCGATTTTAGACTAGTAATTTTCCGCTATTTTTTTAGCATGGGTTAATTGTCTTTAAGTTTCTTAGGATAAGTTGTAATTGTCATTTCTGATATCTTATATTTCATATAGGTTTCAAAGAACTTTTTTATTGATTTCAAGCACTCCCATTCATGCATGTACCCATTACATGGTAACAATTACGTTTTCTTCCATTTAATAAATCTTCCCTATGCATAGATGAATTTGTGTCTAGATACAAGCAAGAATGTGTGTTTGTGCAGGATATCTTACATTGTAAGGAGACATCATCTTGTTCACCTCATCCAAGCCTCATCCACCCATGTCATCAAAATCCACTAAGATCTCCATCTAAATTCTTGTTTTATAAGCAAAACTTGCCATTTCCATTGAGCAAATCCACCCATCTGGAAGCCCTTACTTGCGTTCTAGATAGTGTCCACCACCTCCATGCCTTATTCTCCCATTATCCACCTTTCCCAGGCTTCATTCCAGCTGCTAGACCACTTCCTAAGCTTTCCCCTGTTCTTGTAGTAAAAGAGGGGATCATATACACATCCTATACTTTTCTTGTAGGAAATCTTGTAGCACTCTCTTTTGAGTCTGAATTGAAAAAAAACATCACTAAAGCTAGGATTAGGCCCCTACTTGACCTCCATGCCATCGAGACCATTGTAACCCACTTCCTCCATACTTGTCTACCCTACTAAAGAACAAGGAAATATTATCATTTGCATTTATAAAACAAAAAAATTAAACACAGAGTTCCTTTATATTCACACATGCACATAGTAGTTAATACTTTGTAGGTCAGACTCCATGCTCTGCTAGTTTAAATCATCACATGTGATAAATATGGTTAAGTTAGGTTTATTTTACATTTAGTTCATGATTTTTATGCAATTAGAATATGTTTTTCTCCTTGTACTTTATTTCTTGCAATAGGTATAGGTTTCCATTTTGAGCATTTCATTTTCTACAATTAGTTTAGGATTTGATTTCAGTACATACACTCCATTACATCATGATAGCAAAGGAAAGACACATTGTATGTTGCACATATAGTGCCAATTCCTCTTATGTTTGTACGAACCCCGAGTTGATAATTAGAGTTGGTAGCCTTGGGAGTTGCAACATTCTAATTGCAATACCGACACTCATCAAGGGGATTTCATAGACGCCTAGGGGTTATAATGGTAGCCTTTGGAGTTGACCTTGTGTCATGCGAGTATGAAAATCACCAAATTTCGAATTCCCCTAATCACAAAAGAAATATTTAGCTAAATTACATAATAATAAAATCATATCATATTATTTTGTAGTTAACCAAATAAGAAAGCTTAAGAACTCATGTTACACCTTTTTGATAAAATATCATAAATCTTATATCTTATTATATACCTAAAACATCCATTAAAGGTTCAATAAAATTTCTTCATTAGGTTTTAGGTGTCATAAGGTATTTGGATTTTTCGTTTAATCGTGTTGATATTTTTGAAGTAATTATCACACGCATGTCATTGGGAACAAGTTATGTGAATTAATGGGCACCCTTGGAACATGAGACTAAATGCCCACTTAGGCTAATGGGAAGGGTTTGGAAGTTACTATTGGTTTTGGTTCTTTTGTGACATAGAACTTCAACATTGTATTAAAGCCTTCGCCCAAGTTGAATTCCCCAATCTATGTTTTTGGGGAGTTTTGTAGTAATTATGACACTCACCTCATTGAGAATCAATTAAGTGGACCAAGAACACACTCAATTGAATGGTAAGGATTTGGAAGTATCCTACTACTTGTTGGTATATTGAAATTATATTTATATTAAAATATTAAGATAATCAAGTTTTGAATATATATTTTTTATCATTTAATATGAGTTAAAATATGAATTGATTTATGGATTCTTATATTTTCTTATTTTTTTGGCTAAGGTGGGAAAGTAAGGATTTGAACTAATGAACTATTACAAGGACAACAAAATAGTCATTCTTCATCAATCCAAATCCTCATGGATAATTTATAGATTATTAATTTTTTTTTATAAGTAAGGCTAATTCTATTAAAAAAGATACAAAAGTAAAATTACAATGAGGCCCCAGCCTCAGCCGTTATGACTATTGTTCATCAGGAGTATCTAAACTGCCCTATATTTGGGGAAACCAGTTTGCCATAGCAAAAGAGACCATACATAAGATCTTGACACAACACAAAATAACACAGAAAAAGTTGTGACAAAACAGCTCTTTGTCGAGACAAAAAACCAACATAATAGTTGACATAACTAAACCAGTCAGAAGCTGAGACCTTAGCTGGCATAAGGGTGGTAGCAATTGACACGAGAAATCAGTTAAGCTCATCTAGGGCTGGAGTTTCCTCTTCAATATCACATGCATATTGATCCCAATCTTCTTCCTTCTCCGCCATGCCACGTTGTGGACCCTACACATGGAGAGTGCCACTCGTGCTCTGAGCCACAGCCATCAAACCAAACGCTTCAACTGAGCTGCCACCTGCTGGATGAGTGTCTTCAGAATGTCCACCCTCTCACTATAGACTGCCACCCCAAATTCCTCTTCCTTCTCCCTCCGGGGTTGGAGTCTCCTCTTCAATTTGACAAGCATACAAATACCAATCTTCTTCCTCTACCACCACGCCACCTGGTGGTCCCCACACAGGAAGAGCGCCACTCGTGCTTCCAGCCACAGCCATTATGCTAGATGCATCAACCGAGCTACCACTTGGTGGCTGAGTGTCTTAAGAATTTCCACCCTCTACATGTATGCCGCTACTCCAAATTCCCCTTCACTCTTCCACCGGGAGCTTTCTTGAGTCTCGGCCATTTCCTTGTCTGCTCTCCTCCTAATGCTACACTTTAGAGCTTCTCAAAGGAGCATCTTGTAGCTCGATTTCTTTAGAGAAGACAATGGTTATGCTTGCAGTGTTATTAAGTCTTTTTAGGTTGCTACGAAACATGAACTAGGTCGTGTGAGGGGCTGGAAGAGGGGGCAAAGGGACTGGAGTAGTATGAAATCGGAAATTGCTAAGTCCAGCATCAAAAGCTTGCGCACCGCCCCGTCCACTGCAAGTGTTAGGATATCACTTGTAAATCGAGCTATGAAAGGGAGAATATCATGAGGAAGAGAAGGGGAGGCATACTCAGGGCTTTGCGCTCCATGTGGGCGAGCACTTCCACTACGAGTACCACCCCTACAACTCCTCATGCGGTGACGAACCATGTCAAAATGGTGGGACAAGAAGTTAGCGGGAGAGAAGGCAGGGGAAAAAAAGTAAAGGATTAACAGAGGTTGTTAAAAACATTAATACAAATGTACTTTAAATTTAATTTCTTTTATATAATGCTACATAATAACATCTGCTACATACAAACATAATAATTACATAATCTCTCATTTGTAAGAGACATTTCAAACTAATATATGATGAAGTTTGGAATTATAACATATTCCATCTCTTAAATAATATTATGTATATTAAAAATATAAATTTGTGACCTATGAGGTGTAAGCCAATTCTTTTGTGTGGTGTTTAGTCCTCACAAGGTTTAAGGTTCAAACCTTGTGGGGAGAGGTTAAAGATGGAAGCCATTTTGAGAGAATTACAACTATCCCAAGGGGTTTCTAAGCTAGAACTAGCAAGCTAACCCTCACTTAAGTTCAACCTAGCCTCATATATCTATCCATATATATATATATAATATATATATATATAATATATAATAGATATATATAATAAAGATAATAGTAACAATTGTAGTGTGTTGTATTTATTTCTTTTTTTTACTTGCTATTTAAGTTTTCATTTGTCTTCCATTCCAATTGATTTAAAATAGAAGGCAAAGATTGAGGTAACTCAAAGATGGTGGGTGGGTAGCAATTGAAATTCTCAAATTTTTTCCATGACCCCTCAACTTCCTAAAATAGGATGGATAAGTGTCTTTGTTACTAAACACAAAGAAACTCAAAAAAATAATAAGTGATTAAGTTTTCATTTATTTATCAAGCTTTTTAGATATGAAAACACATAAATATAAATCACTCTACTTTGGTTTGTTTATAACCCTTTTTGAATCAAGCTTCTATAAACCCAAAGACCATATTTCTTCATCCCTTCTGCCTTTTAGACTAAGGATTTTTCCATTACTTGTCCTCCAATACTTTCCATTCTTTATTTTTTGCAATTTCTTTGATTACCTTTTCTGGATTAACTCACTCAATATACCTCACAAATAATAGCAAAATCACTAAACACATTTCACTCCTTTTCAAGTTGAATTACTAATTTTACCCCATGAATCCATTAACATACCGCCTCCGAGTTGTTTGAATAATTCAAACAACTGAACTGATCTGTACAATAGGCTCTTTCTTACTGTCTGTTCTTATCTTATCCTTGTTGGTATATTTTGGTTTCTCTTTAACAGTCATATTTTTATGGTCTTTTTTGTCTTATTCTTATATTCTTATAGTTATATCTTAGTTCTCTCTCGTAGAATTTTGATTTTTACTAAAATATATTCTCAATATATCTGATTTACTCATTATCAAATATATTTTTGATATTATAGCAAAGACCCCTTTTAAACAACGATCAAATTATGTTAAATGACCATAATTCTAAAAGATAAAAACAAGCAATCAAAAACCCTAAAACAATCGTTTTCTTACGGTCCGTTTTCGCCTGATACTTGTGGTTATGTCTCGGCTCTCCTTAACAGTTCCTTACACTATGCTTTCCTCTCATCCTCGTGGCTATATCTCGGTGCTCCTTATCAACCCATATATATTATACAATATATCATCTCGGTGGGAACGCGTAGATAAAGACAAGGCGTTATCCCAGTTTACATGACAAAAAAACGCCAAAGCGTGCTTTTCGTCCAGGGGACCTTTGTGTTGAACTCCTGTGAGTCAGATATTGTCGGTTACATCAAAATTTGTTTATATCCAGGGTCTGCCTCTCCAGGCTGGTGGCCACATAGAAAAGGAGTAAGAAAATTAAGTGACATCTAGCTTCATAATGCATTGAATTTTAAATACGTAAGTGGCTGTCGCTTCCAGCGCATATAACTGAAATTCAATGAGACGCGAATGGGACATCCTGAACAGGGGGTCAAAACGATACGTAATAGTGACTAATCGATAGATCAATACAATTTTCATGACCATAACGATGTGCGGAATAACGAAACAAATTCAAGTGTACAATGGATTTTCATGTTATAATGTTTTAGATAAATGATGATAGTGATGATCAGGTCTTTTAAGATTCATATGGTTTATGGCTTTAGGAAAGGAAGAGATAAATTAAGATTTTTTAATATGTTATTTTTATTTTTGAAGAAAAATGAGGGAAGTTTATCTAGATCATGGCAGTTATTGCTTTAGTTTTTTTAACCTAGCAAGTCAATAAAGTTATTAGTGGCAAAGATTTTGAAAATTAAAACGGAATGTGAATGTCAGATAATTTAAGAAGGTATTTTTCATCTTCACTGCTGTTAGTATGACAAAGGTGACAAACCCTTTTGTCCCAATGTGTTTTGGGAATACACCAATGACATGTTTCACTTTCAATTTCTTGGAAATTAGTTATTATCTTGGTAATTTTAATTTTCTTCTTAGCACTTGTAAAGACACACATAATTTTGTTTTTCAGATTGACTTGACCACCTTCTTAAAATACCTTAGTTTCATTTTTGCCCTCTAATTTCTTATCTTCCCATAACTTATCCTTCAATTTGGAACTAATAAATATGATCTTTATTTTTCAAAATGATATTCCCGAGATGGTGAAGCCATCACTGATTATCCTTATGTTAACCTAGCATGGGTTGGAGGTCTCGATTTTAAGTGGTACTTGTCATCAAAGGGATCTATTTTCCTTAATAATAATTTTGTTATGAATGTGGTATATTCATTTCACATGTTGGTATATATTTTTTATGATTTTGGTTTCTTAAATGTAACTTTAATTGTTTAATCTTTTATTGCTTTAAAAAAAATAAGTTAAAAAATTTAAAATATAGAAGTATTTATTTAAAATAAAAGTTTATTCATTAAAGTTTATTAACTATTCATCAAAAGTACAAAATTCGACATGGTCTCTTGTTTTCCCCTTAAAAAAACGAGAGGGAAAAACTAGCGAAAAGGATAGGAAGAGTAAACCTTGTTTGAAGCTTGATACCAAAAAGAAAATAACATAGAAAAACAAATAAGGATGTCTCCGTCTTTATAGGTTGGGATTCTTCCTTGCGTGGAGTGTTTCTTAGGCTTGGAGTCAAGCTCAATTCTATGTGACACATATGCATCATTAAACGTCCATCACAAAATGTTTTAAGTCGCCTAGCTTTTTCAAAGTTTGGTTGTGAGCATCGTTTTAGTCGAACAACAGTTTAGAGTCTTGAGGTGCCAATATAGGTCCACTGTGAAGATAGTGAGGCTGCTGGTCTAGAATAATCCTTCGTACTGGTATCCACGTAACTATGTTGGCCGAAACCTCAATGTTTGAAATATTTTGGTGGTCGCATCTTACCTCCATTTCTATATTATGCAGCTCATATTAAATTTTAAATTTCCAATGGTTTGTGAGGCTGAAAGTGGTAGGTTAACACTTTAACTCTCAACCTAACATGATAATTGCAATCGCTATACAACCACATCCTCCCGTGTGGCTACACAGATCTTAACAAGGAGGAAGGCTTTCAACAAAATTTAACAAAGAGTCAACACATTGTGGTGATGAAGAATTACGGTCCTCCAGAGCTGCACATCCTCGCGTGTGGCTACACGGATCCTAACAAGGAGGGAGGCCTTGAACAAAACTTAACAAAGAGTCAACACATAGTGATGATGAAGAATTACGGTCCCCCAGAGCTGCACGGGTAGAGACGAATGAGCGTAGAAGACAAATGAAGATATAGGTAAACAATATATGAAGGAAGGAAAATTCCATAGCTTGCTAATAGAAATGCTAAAAAAAAACTAATAAGTGGATTAGGCCACCCCAAGTGCAAAATAAAACAATTTACAATGAAGGATATCGATCCGGACTTGGCATGCACAAAGTTAATACCCATTGTCATGAATGTTGGTGGCCATTTAGTTTGAATTTGAAACCTCTAATAAGTAGGGAGTCATAAAACTAGCTAGATGACATGGTCGATAGGTTACCACATCCCCCACATATAATACCGCCATCAAACAGTCCGTTCCCACATTTAACATTTCCATCAAAAAGATTTTTACATTTTTCACCTTATCTGAAATCAATAAATCATATTAAATTGTATGATTAAAAAAGAATCGACTCACCTTCACCTTCACTTTCAGTCTTAGAACTTAATATTTATATCATTATGAATTAATAATTAAATTATGGGATTCAATAAATAATTAAATTATAGAATTTTTTATTATTATTTATTTATTTATTTATGAATGGTTTACAGTAATTAATTTTTCATTTAACAATATAGGGATTGATTACTATAATGTAAAATTCTTTATATATTTTTTCCAAAATATAATTCAAATTTATTAAATACTTTTCAAATTTATTAGATTTCATTTTATGATTGGAATATTAAATGTATATTTTATATATTTAGTTATTACTTTTATTTAAAATTTAATAATTACCAAAAAAAATTTGAATTCATTGGATTTCATTTTTCATTCCTATTCATAATTTTAATCTTATAAAAAATAACTATATGATTGCAAAATTTTAAAATGTATTTATTTATTTTTATTTAAAGTTTAATAAATATATATTTTTTAAGTTTTCACTTTATTTATTCAAAAATATATATATTTTTTATATATATTTGTTAAATTTCTATACCAAACCTCAAATATTTAAAAGTATATATATTATAAGTAATATTAAAAATTATTATAAATATAATATTATTATTATATTATTTACTAATTATAAATAGAAACCAGTGTTTTCTTCTTAATGGAAAAAAACAAAATAAATGATAATGAGAGTACAAGGAAAGGTTTATATGATCGAAATGGGTTATGTAGAAAAGACGACATCGAATTAGGGCAATGATATTTACTGTATCAACGTCAACGGTAAAGTAAAACATCGACATACATATTTATTGAGAAAATAGTCCCATGCATCTTTTGCGTCTTGAAAGCAAGATTCTAGGAATTGCTCCAAGTTTTCTTCTCTTCGTTTCTCACTAATATTATTGTTTATGCAGGTGGGCTTACTACTCGACAAATTGTTTGATTCCCGTGTTGAGAATAAATTTCTGAAGTAAAGACGGTATTAAATGGAGATTTTTTCGATGGACGTTACATTCGTAGCATTTCTTTTTTCTACTCTTCATTATTGTAGTGGTGGTCGTTATGTTAGCGTGAGTGTGGAAGGACAATGATTGGTTGAATTTATGATTAAATATATGAAAAATATTATTTACTTGCAATGGTAGTAGAGTAGATGCTGTAAAGGAAATTGTATAAGATATAATTCAAAAAGAGTCATCACATGTAAAAGGTCATTGAAGATAAGAATTTGATGAACGATTTATATTATGCAAAATCATTTCCCTCCCCTAATAGTTTCCTCATGCTTTTTTTCTTCCTTGGGTGTATTATCTTTTCGTCATTCATCAATTATTTAAAAAATAAAAATATTGTTTGGTCTTAGGTTCATTTTACAATCCTAAGTTGTTGAAATTATAACATTGATGTGAGCATGTGTTATACTCTTTCAAAATCCTAATCCCTCGCTCCAAACCCTTAATACAACTAAATGATTATTTTATGCAGCCACTTACATACACTATTATGTATGATGTAAATAAATTACGAGGGCATGGTGAATGTTCTATGTGAATACCTTGTCTAGTGGGTAATTCCTCTTCAAAGTCTTCTTTTTCTTTGATAGAATGGGGATCTTTTCTTCTAGGTATGCTGTAGTGTTTTTCCTGCCAAAATCCTCTTAAGCAATAATCATATCAATGTTATGACTTCTCTCATGATTATTCTTACAGTTATGACTACTCTAACACTCTACAATGCTTCTTAATTAAATTGGTACTCCTATCACCAAAGGTGGGAGCCAATGCAAACTTAGTTTTTTCCTTCAGCCCATAAGTGCTCTCTATGCACTATCATTGCTATGCCCAAATTAAACCATAGTGATACATACCCAAATTTAAGTCTTCATATAATTTTGTTATCCCGGTTATGACCAGCTCAAGCTCAATCAAATTCTTTATTCTTTTTTCCTATTAGCACTGATCAAATAAATTATCTACTTAATAGTGTCTAATATATTTGCACAAGCATTTACAAAGGGGTTGGGGGAGATATTATGTGCAAAATATATTTATAGGTTATATAATATCTCTACCCATCCACAACCTCATATATTGCATTATAAATCTTTTATAAAGCAGGGTTCTTTCATCCCATCTGTAACTTCATATATCCTTTGCAACAATAATATGGTCACATCTAGTGATTCAATGTTGTGTTGAAGTCAAGGATCCAAAGGATGTCTCGCTACCTTTAGAATAATTCCTTTACACATTTAAAGAAAATTTAGCAGAAAACAAAATTCATAAAATGTTTGGATGCATCAAATAATCTATTTTTGAATACCCATATGATCATAGCAATATCACCTTCCCTCTATAGAAGCCCCATTAACATTGATATAACTCTTTGTGTAACTCGTGAAATATGATATATTATATGATTAAATGACATTTCAATATTGTACAATCTTGATGATAATTTAAAACAAAATTCTCCTCAAGACATCATAAGTAAGAAATAGAGAACTTCAAAAAAAAAAAGAAAAAAAAATATTATTATTATTTAAAAAAAAAAATTCAAGCTTATTGAATTTTTTAAAAGGCATTCTATTCTTTGTTTTAATTTTTATATAATTTCTAATTACTAATTGTTGAAAATCCAAATTCCTTTTTTAATTTATTTCATTTCATTTTTTTCCATTTTCCTTTGAATAAATTTTTTCCATTTTCTTTTCCTAAATCTATTGCTTAGGTTAGAAATACAAATTTATCTAAAATTTAAGTTTGAAAATTATTAAAAAGTTATGAATTTGGAAGTTGTATATATCTACCTTCATTAAATTCATCTCCATTACAAATATATTATGAATTAAAAGTATCCAATCACTTAAGAAATAAAGTTACATCCTTAAAAATAGAAACATTTTTAATATTACACAAACTAGAAGCAAAAGCTTAATTTTTATTGGATGAATTGTACTTTTTTTATCAATTTTTGGTCAATGTAAAAAAAAAAAAAAGTCGGAAGATTTATGATTTGCTATACATTTTTAGAACCTGAAGACAATAAAAGAACATAAAACATTATACTTTTTTATACTCTCAATATTTGATAAACTTTAAACACAATTTCTATATATGATAAACTTTAAATGCAATTTCCCTATATCCTAGAAGTTTGGAGGATTCTCATATGCTCTAGATTATTAGAAGTTTAACACAATAAAAATACTAAAAAAAATTGAAGGCTTATTGACATGCTCCATAGGGTTGGAACCTTGTTAATTTGCATATGGTAGACGTAATTCTTATCGATTGCAAAGTAAAATTGATATTATTGACATGCTCCATAGCATTGGAACCTTGTTAATTTACATATATTCAAGTGACATCTTTTTCCATAGATAATGTGTCATCTTTTTTAATATAAAATTTCACTAATGTTTTTATCAATATTTTATATGTAAAATAGAAAGAGATTAGAAAACATGGAAAACATTTGAAAATCAACTTCAAGTGACATCTTTGTCCACCTTTCATAGATAAGGAAACAAGTGGTTAAGAAAGGGAAAAAAAACCTTTCAAAGTGGTTAAGAGAAATGGAACTCACCCAAAAAAAACTCATATCACTATTTATATGTTATAATATTTTTTATATTAAAATGCAAAGTCAATTACGAATTTGCTTCCATTCATTAATTTCCTTGGACTTAGTTATTATTTTCATTTCAATGTTTTCTGTATGCCTTTCTTTTATAAGACATTTCATATATAAAAATGATAGAATCATATTTTTATTGAAGCTTTCATACGCAAAATAAAATTTGTGTTGTTGCTTCAAATGGGAAAATAACTTTTGCTCTTTGTCAACCTTTCATATGTAAAAATAAATTTTGTGTTAAATGCCTATTCAACATTTAATACTTAGAAATCAATATGATATGTTTTTTTTGTCAGAAAGATTTCAAAGAAAACCAATGTGTTCAGAAGAAAAATGAACAAACCTAATCATTATAACAATCTATTTCACTGTATCTATTACTGCATTAAAATAATAGACTCAATCAATATAAAAATATGTTTCACTATATCCATTACCACATTATAAAAGTGACATACACATTTCTGAAGAACAAGGCAAAAAGACTAATAAATCCAAATCCCTGCAACAGAGTTATGCCACTCTTGAAGTTTTATACCCGAACATATCAACCTACAATAGATTTCAAAGCATATTGTTTATCATTGACGAATGACCACTGTAAATTACTGAACCATACATATGATACTGAAATCTCACTTTTGATTGTTTCCTTACAAGAAATTTTAACCGTATCACAATTTCAACATAGAATTTCAGCATAGAACAACGTTGTACCCAGTTCATCATTCTTCTCAATCTCCATCATTGTAGTTACATAGTATGCACCCCATTCTTCTCAATCTCTAACACCAATTACATAGTATGCATTGCTCAATGATGCAAGCCTGGCCTGCAATACCCAGGATCTCCATAATTTGTCCATGTCAAATTCCATTTCAATAAATGCCCAATCAAAAACCTGCGCTTTCAATATATATATCAAATCACCACTGAATTGATTATCAGTTCCATTGATCTTACAAGCCGAAACACAGTTTTATATTCTTGTTTTTAATGTCAACTTATACAACCGGTGACACCAGCACAGTCAACAACCATGTATTTAATACAAAACTGATACCATTTCAAACAGCTTCAATAACGTGGTCATATATCATGTTAACAACCAACGCATTAATAATAATAGTGATTCACAATTATTAATCACACATTCAAGGTATTATGTGTGCCCTTCACAGTTCGATTGATATTGAACTCAATTCAGAAATTAACATCCAATTTCTAAAAACCACACTTATCATATTAATAAACAAATACTTACAACCTTTCTTCGGTTCTTCAAAAAAAACCTTCTTGCATTCACTAAAAACAAAACAAACATTCTTCAATGAAAACAGAGCTAGGCTCTGATACTACTTCCACTGCGGGCCTCAACCCGCATATAACCAGGATCTTGTTTCATGCATGCATATAACAGCATGCGCCTCAAATCAAGTTAGGCGGTTTGGTCTTCAAACATCTACACACTTCCAATTCAGCACTTGAATTCCTGAAATTAAATCATCCCAAGTCCTTAAACCCTCGAACATTTAAATCTCTGACTTTTCAAGCCCAAAACTCATTCCGTGTTTTATAAAGCCTAGCCTGCAAACCCAGAATCTTTAAACTTTGTCTATGCATATAACCATGCATTGCAATACACAGTAAATCCAACATATTATCCCTGATAAATTTTAAAAGCTATGAAAGTTCTAGACAATACATATGCACACAAATCACTGAAATAATTAATTAAGAAATAAATTATTTACAAGAGAAATCATGGCCTATTCATGGCGTCTTCTTCTTCATACTCACTCATTCTCTCTCACTCTCTCTCATCTTCAATGCTTTGAGGATTCCTAATTTATAAAACTAAGCATGATCTAGAATCACTCAACTAAAAGCTCTAAGAGTCTACATGCAATGCA
>APFE031085009.1:0-18495 GCA_000404065.3 Pinus taeda | reverse complement strand
TAGAAAAGCTTCCTTATCCCTTAATGATCCACATCCATTGCTTTTATGCCTAAAAGCTCTCCTAGTTTTATTTATTTATTTTGAGAATATCTAATTAATCACACTTAAAAGCCTAAATATTAAACTGAATTGGAGTTTAGGAATCTAATTCCACAAATGCATGACCCCTATGTCTATTATTTACAATAATTTCCCTTTGGGCTGAATGCTCCTACATCAGACTCCCAAGGTAGAAAAATTTCATGATCTCCTGATCATGTGTTCAGATCTATGTTTGCTTGGATCCCATATCTTGTGTTGCAACTTTCCATTTGCCATTGCTTCTGTCTGTTGTTCTTCGCCAGGTCTCACCACTTTATGTTGCCTTGCTCCACTAGCTACACTTTCACAATATTCTGCTATCTTTCTTTTGCTGCTTCCCTTTTGTTTTATTGCTGCTGGTCTCTTCTGGAATTCCTTCATCATCATCTGCCTCATCAGTTCAATTTCTCTGTCTAATAGACTTTCTCCAGCATCTTCATTTAGACCTGTACTCACAAAACAATTGTTAGAATAAAAATCATAAGGCATCAGTGCCTCTTCTGCTGCCATCATTGTTGTCTCAGTTGTCACTATGGATGTTGCTGCCTCCCAATCTTCATGTCCCTCTGCAACATGCTTTGGCTCATCATCTGCAATTTCATCTGCAACTTTTCCCTTTGGTTCACTGCACTGGACTCTTTCTTCTGCAAGCTCCCTGTCATATTCTGGATTCTCCAACCAGTGTTCTAACAATGCAATTTCTTTGTAGCATTGCTGAAGCATATCATCACCTGCAATCATACATAAACTTTCAGTTTGCACAAAATCACCAAGTTCAAGAGTTTCAATTGTTTCTTCACTTATCCCTGCTACAGACTGGTCCTCTTCTTCAACATCCACAAGAACTTCCTCTTGTGCTATAACAGTTTCACAAGATGGCACATCCTCAAAACCTGTAATCACATCACAATTGTCAGCTATACAAACACAAGAGTTCACATTATCTAGCTCATCCCGATCTACCCAATAACTCAAAAAATCATCATTGATCTTCTTTTCCTCTGTACCTGCAAATATACACAACTCATCAGCTTTAAAACAACAAGACATTTTAGTCTTGACTTCTTTCTTCAGCACTTCCCTTTGATCAGATCTACATGTGGAATCTTCAAATTTCATTTCTGGCACAAGAACTCTAAGTCCCTTTTTCAACAAGGCAATCAGAATTTGCCTCAACCTCCTCTGCAATTGTCACCAGATCACTCTCTTTCCCTGTAGTGGAAAGATCCATTTTCCTTTCTGCTTTTCCTGCTCTTGCAGCCATTCTTCTAGTACCTGCAATTGTGCCTTTATTTCTACAATCTTGCTTTCTCAAACTCCTGCAGTCATCTCCTCTCTGTGGAATTTCTCTGAACCTCTTCCTCCTCTAGAAAAAATCCCTCTGCCTCTGGCAGACTACTTCCTCATGAATTTCTCACCCACCATGAGTTGTACTAGCCTCTACAACAACAATCTCTCTTGCTGCAACTTACCTCACCAATCCTTCCTTCCGGATCTGGTCTTTTGATAAGTACTTGGTTCACTACCTCTGGAACCTCTTGAGCACTCCTCTGCTCCCTGTAGGCTATCTCTTCAACTCACCTTCTTCTTAAGGACACTGCACTTGTCCTCCTTATCCGGCCTTCAGTTGAATGCCAAGTTCACTGCCACCTTCTCTGCAACCATAAACTTAAATCATAAATTTATGATCAAAAAATCATCTCACCTTTAAGATCTTGCATGATCTTGTTTCACTTTCCACTTCTGTAATCTTATTCACTACATTTGTGTACTCTGCATATCAAATTTAAAAATATAATATTTGTTTCAATTATTTACCACACTTCAGTTCTAAAAAAAAAAAAACATCTTCAACAAAACATTCCCGCTCTGATACCACTTGATGCAAGGAAAACCCCACTCTACTCTCACTCTCTCTCTTCAATGTCTTTGAGGCTTCATAATTTATAGAACTTAGCATGATCTAAAAATCCTAATATCACTCAACTAAAATCTCTAACTCATTCTCATTCTCATTCTCTGGCTCTAATGTCAGTCTTCCCAATTTGATTGAAATATGTTCGACATCCGCCTGGCTATCCCTTTTAAGGCCTTCTAGATCATTAGTCATTTACTGAATAACTCATTTACTGTGTAAATGATACAAGTAACCCTTCCGCTGACAGCAATTTAATATCTACTCACCGTTCTCAAGAATGAGAACATAGTATATGAGCTTGGGCGCACAAAACTTCTTGAAAGCACACACATTTGAATATTATGACATTACACCATATAAGTGGTGAGCGCAAAACATTATCAAAACCTTTGTAATGTTACACAATACACAAATACATGAATTATGCGTACATTCACAGCTTGTTAATGAACACACAACTCACACCCTTTAGCATTAACAGATAACCACTATCGAAATTATAATGACAATGTATTGGAATTGTTGTTGGACAGTCGCACTATACACATGGTTCTTTTAACTATCACGGTATACGTGATTAACACAGCGTCCCAATGGAAATGCCACAGGAATACATATCATAAAACAACACAAATGCACTGTTAATTTAAAGCACTCCCAAATGCCACAACATTCTTCAAATAATACCACAGCTTACCATCAGATTTTACAGGCATACAATCATAAAAAAACAGTCAACGCCATTCTGAAGCACCTCCAAATCTTTATTTAGTACAAAAGTGGCTTTTACCTAATAATTTAAGCTTTTTACCATTTAGTAAGTTTTATTCTCCATGCTAATCCTAAATTTAGGGAAAAGATAGCATGTCTTATTTTTTTTTCCTATTTTTAACTGAGGAAAAAAAAACATATTTTTAACATAGAAAGTGCAGGCTTTTCTCTAAGTCGCCTGCTCCTGCATCAGACTCCAAGGTTGAAAATGATCATGATCTCCTGATCATGCTTTTTTTATCTTGTCTGCCTGGATACCATACTTTGTTATGCAAGTCCCTATCTGCTATTACTTGCTGCCTTTCTCCAGGTCTCCATATGTTATGCTGTCTTGCTCCATTAGCTGCACTTTCATAATCTGTCTCTGTTTTCATCTTGTTGCTGCTTCCGTTGCTCCTCTTCCTTGCTGATGTTTTCCACTGAGATGCTTTCAACATGATTCTTCTAATAAGCTCAATTTCTTTGTCCAATAATTCTTCAAGCTGCTGATTTCTTGCTACCTGCTGAGCTAAGATGGCTTGCTTAGTTTGTATTGTCACCCGGTGACTTCTTGCTTCTATGCTTGTCTCTGTTCTGACTGTGACCCGATCATCCACACCCTCTTGTCCTCTGGAACATAAAACTTCTTCTTCTCTCCTCAACTGAGTCAAATGTTCTGCACCAATACCTGCACTCACAAAACACTTGTTAGGATAAAAATCATAAGGCATTAGTGCCTTACTTCCCTCTCCCAGCATTTTAGTATATTGATCCCAACCATTATTAAAATTATCACTCAGTCTATCCTCAGCATCATCCTCTCCGCGAATGCCTCTGTATTCTCGAACATCTTTATATTCTGAATACTTATCCTCTGTACTTCTAGCCTCTTCTCTGGAACATTTAACTCATGCCGTAAACTTATCATCTCTTTTGAGAAACTTTCTGTGCAATCTTCAATACTTTCACAAGCCAAGCTTTCTGTTGTTACTATCTCCTCACCTGCATTCATGCACAACTTGTCAGTTTGAAAACTACAAGTTTTAACATTCTCCCTTTTCGTTTCAGATACCAGTTCTTCCAGCTGATCCTTTTCTTCATTTGCATGAACTTTCTCTTCCAACTCAGCTGCTGTGAGTTCTTGTTTCAACTGTACATCCACTGTCTGCTCCAAGTATTCCTTTCCTCCAAATAACAGAGTTTTTGAATCAGTCTTCTGTCCTGGTACATCTTCCTGCAAAGGAAACAATGTATGATTGACACCATCCTTTCCAAATTTGTAGGTGTTCCTCTTCCCATCGTGCATGGCTACCCTGTCATATTGCCAAGGTCTTCCAAGCAATATGTGACACACGTCCATTGGAATCACATCGCAAACAATTTTATCTTGGTACTTCCCCACTTGGAATTCTACTTCACACTATTCACTTACCAGCAGTTGATGTCCCTTTTGCAACCATGACACTTTATACGGTGTTGGGTGCCTCCTTGTTTTCAGCTTCAATTTCTCTACTACTTTTGTAGAAACCAAGTTATCAGTGCTGCCACTATCAATGATCATATGGCAACATTTCCCTTGAACTTTGCATACTGTCCTGAATAAAGTTTTCCTTTGTGGCGAT
Source organism: Pinus taeda (assembly GCA_000404065.3). NCBI lineage: Eukaryota > Viridiplantae > Streptophyta > Pinopsida > Pinales > Pinaceae > Pinus > Pinus taeda. The sequence goes on along the minus strand of APFE031085009.1, from coordinate 14,124 downwards.
TCAATCACCTCCTTTGCTGGCTTGATCAAAAATTTGTTAAGTACCAAAGACTCTCTGCTTTCTGGTGTATCCACTTCTTCTGTTACTGCTGTCACTGGTACCTCTTCTTCAGCTGGAGCCACAATTGCATTTCTCTACCTTATTTCTGCATTCTCTGGGCACTCAAAAGCTCTATGTCCCAGCTTATTGCATCTGTAGCATCTTACTTCTCTACCTCCTCTTCGGCCTCTTCCTCTGGAAAAACTCCCTCTGCCTCTTGCATCACCTCCTATGGATGCATGCTGGGTTGAGCTACTGCTAGCTCCTTCTGCAGGTGTTGTAGATCTTCCACTACCACCTTGACTTTCTTTTCCTCTGAAAGTCCCTCTCCCTCTGGCAAACTGCTTCCTCATGATTTTTTCTTCAGCCTTCAGTGCTATCTGATAGGCTTCCTCTACTGTTTTAGGAGACAGTAGACTTATCTCATCCTGAATGTCCATCCTGAAGCCATTCATATATCTAGCCACCCTCTCATCTATATTCTGGGCTTCTCCAGCTCTTATGCTCACCTTATAAAACTCTTCTGTATATTCTTTCACTGTTAAAGCTCTCTATCTAAGATTTTGCATTTGTCTAAATAACGTCTGCTGATAATTACTGGGCAAGAAATTACCTTTTAGCTTCGCTACCATTCTGCTCCAATTCTTGATTGGCTGCTTACCCAGTCTTTTCCTTTTCACCTACACACCATCCCACTAGAGCGCTGCATGGCCTACTAATTTGGTGACAACAAACTTTACTTTCTTCTCATCTTCCAATTCTTCATAATCGAAGAATTTCTCCATGCTATTAATCCAATCGATCAGTTCTTCTGGATTTAGTCCTCCTTGATATACTGGTACTAACTAGTTCCATGCTCTGGCAGTGGATTTCATCACTGACTGGAAGAGCTTCATCTCAGGAGAAATCTCTACAGCTTCCTCCTCCGTAGCTTCCGCTTCAGGTTCACTCACGTCCCCATCATCTATGTTTCTGCCGGAGATTAGCGCATCTAATCTAGCTCACAACTCCTCTATATCTTCCCTAAATTCGACATTCTCAGCATGTTGTCCTCTTCCACCACGTCCACGTCCTCGTCCTCTTCCAACCTCGAAAGCCATCCTTCTATTGCTCCTGAGATTTAACTCAACGCCAGTTGCTGGCTCTGATACCATTAATGATGAACCAGTCTCTGGCTCTAATGTCAGTCTTCCCAATTTGCTTGAAATATGTTCGACATCCGCCTGGCTGTCCCTTGTAAGGCCTCCTAGATCATTAGTCATTTACTGAATAACTCATTTACTGTGTAAATGATACAAGTAACCCTTTTGCTGACAGCAATTTAATATCTACTCACCGTTCTCAAGAATGAAAACAAAGTATATGAGCTTGGGCACACAGAACTTCTTGAAAGCACACACATTTGAATATTATGACATTACACCATATAAGTGGTGAGTGCACAGCATTATCAGAACCTTTGTAACGTTACACAATACACAAATACATGAATTATGTGTACATGCACAGCTTGTTAATGAACACACAACTCACACCCTTTAGCATTAACAGATAACCACTATCGAAATTATAATGATAGCGTATTGGAATTGTTGTTGGACAGCCGCACTGTACACACGGTTCTTTTAACTGTCACGGTATACATTATTAACACAGCCTCCCAATGGAAATGCCATAGGCATACATATCATAAAAGAACACAAATGCACTGTTAATTTAAAGCACTCCCAAATGCCACAACGTTCTTCAAATAATACCACAGCTTACCATCGGATTTTACAGGCATACAATCATAAAAAAAACAGTAAACACAACGCCATTCTGAAGCACCTCCAAATCTTTATTTAGTACAAAAGCGGCTTTTACCTAATAATTTAAGATTTTTACCATTTAGTAAGTTTTATTCTCCATGCTAATCCTACTTTTAGAGAAAAGATAGCATGTCTTATTTTTTTTCCTATTTTTAACTGAGGAAAAAAAACATATTTTTAACATAGAAAGTGCATGCTTTTCTCTGAGTCGCCTTCTCCTGCATCAGACTCCAAGGTTGAAAATGATCATGATCTCCTGATCATGCTTTTTTTATCTTGTCCGCCTGGATCCCATACTTTGTTCTGCAAGTCCCTATCTGCTGTTACTTGTTGCCTTTCTCCAGGTCTCCATATGTTATGCTGTCTTGCTCCATTAGCTGCACTTTCATAATCTGTCTCTGTTTTCATCTTGCTGCTGCTTCCGCTGCTCCTCTTCCTTGCTGATGTTTTCCGCTGAGATGCTTTCAACATGATTCTTCTAATAAGCTCAATTTCTTTGTCCAATAATTCTTCAAGCTGCTGATTTCTTGTTGCCTACTAAGCTAAGACGGCTTGCTTAGTTTGTATTGTCACCCGCTGACTTCTTGCTTCTATGATTGTTTATGTTCTGACTGCGACCGGATCATCCACACCCTCTTGTCCTCTGGAACATAAAACTTCTTCTTCTCTCCTCAACTGAGTCAAATGTTCTGCACCAATACCTGCACTCACAAAACACTTGTTAGGATAAAAATCATAAGGCATCAGTCCCTTACTTCCCTCTCCCAACATTTTAGTATACTGATCCCAACCATTCTTGAAATTATCGCTCAGTCTATCCTCAGCATCATCCTCTCTGAGAATGCCTCTGTATTCTCGAACCTCTTTATTTTCATTCATCTCTATCTTTATATTCTGAATACTTATCCTCTGTACTTCTAGCCTCTTCTCTAGAACATTTAACTCATGCCATAAACTTATCATCTCTTTTGAGAAACTTTCTGTGCAATCTTCAATACTTTCACAAGCCAAGCTTTCTGTTGTTACTATCTCCTCACCTGCATTCATGCACAACTTGTCAGTTTGAAAACTACAAGTTTTAATAGTCTCCCTTGTCGGTTCAGATACTGGTTTTTCCATCTGATCCTTTTCTTCATTCACATCAACTTCCTCTTCCAACTTAGCTGCTGTGAGTTCTTCTTGTTTCAACTGTACATCCATTGTCTGCTCCAAGTATTTCTTTCCTCCAAATAACAGAGTTTTTGAATCAGTCTTCTGTCCTGGTACATCTTCCTGCAAAGGCAACAATGTATGATTGACACCATCCTTTCCAAATTTGTAGGTGTTCCTCTTCCCATCATGCATGGATGCCCTGTCATATTGCCAAGGTCTTCCAAGCAATATGTGGCACACATCCATAGGCATCACATCACAAACAATTTTATCTTGGTACTTGCCCACTTGGAATTCTACTTCACACTGTTCACTTACCAGCAGTTGATGTCCCTTTTTCAACCATGACACTTTATACGGTGTTGGGCGCCTCCTTGTTTTCAGCTTCAATTTCTCTACTACTTTTGTAGAAACCAAGTTATCAGTGTTGCCACTATTACTGATCATTTGGCAACATTTCCCTTGAACTTTGCATATTGTCCTGAATAAAGTTTTCCTTTGTGGCGGTTCAGTCACCTCCTTTGCTGGCTTGATCAAAACTTTGTTAAGTACCAAAGACTTCGCTTTCTGGTGTATCCACTTCTTCTGTAATTGCTGTCACTGGTACCTCTTCTTCAGCTGGAGCCACAATTGCATTTCTCTGCCTTACTTCTGCATTCTCTGGGCACTGAAAAGCTCTATGTCCCAGCTTATGGCATTTGTAGCATCTTACTTCTCTGCCTCCTCTTCGGCCTCTTCCTCTGGAAAAACTCCCTCTGCCTCTTGCATCACCTCCTGTGGATGCATGCTGGGTTGAGCTACTGCTAGCTCCTTCTGCAGGTGTTGTAGATCTTCCACTACCACCTTGACTTTCTTTTCCTCGGAAAGTCCCTCTCCCTCTGGCAGACTGCTTCCTCATGAGTTTTTCTTCAGCCTTCAGTGCTATCTGATAGGCTTCCTCTACTGTTTTAGGAGACAGTAGACTTATCTCATCCTGAATGTCCATCCTGAGGCCATTCATATATCTAGCCACCCTCTCATCTGTATTATGGGCTTCTCCAGCTCTTATGCTCACCTTATAAAACTCTTCTGTATATTCTTTCACTGTTAAAGCTCTCTGTCTAAGATTTTTCATTTGTCTAAATAACATCTGCTGATAATTACTGGGCAAAAAATTACCTTTTAGCTTCGCTACCATTCTGCTCCAATTCTTGATTGAATTCTTACCCAGTCTTTTCCTTTCTACCTGCACACCATCCCACCAGAGCGCTGCATGGCCTACTAATTTGGTGACAACAAACTTTACTTTCTTCTCATCTTCCAATTCCTCATAATCGAAGAATTTCTCCACGCTATTAATCTAGTCGATCAGTTCTTCTGGATTTATTCCTCCTTGATATACTAGTACTAACTGGTTCCATGGTCTGGCAGTGGATTTCATCACTGACTGGAAGAGCTTCATCTCAGGAGAAATCTCTACAGCTTCCTCCTCTGTAGCTTCCGCTTCAGGTTCACTCACGTCTCCATCATCTATGTTTCTGCCGAAGATTAGCGCATCCAACCTAGCTCGCAGCTCCTCTATATCTTCCCTCAATTCGACATTCTCAGCATGCCATCGTCTTCCACCACGTCCACATCCTTGTCCTATTCCAACCCTGAAAGCCATCCTTCTATTGCTCCTGAGATTTAACTCAATGTCAGTTGTTGGCTCTGATACCACTAATGATGGACTGGTCTCTGGCTCTAATATCAGTCTTCCCAATTTGATTGAAATATGTTCGACATCCGCCTTGCTGTCCCTTGTAAGGCCTTCTAGATCATTAGTCATTTACTGAATAACTCATTTACTATGTAAATGATACAAGTAACCCTTCCACTGACAACAATTTAATATCTACTCACCGTTCTCAAGAATTGAAACAGAGTATATGAGCTTGGGCGCACAGAACTTCTTGAAAGCACACACATTTGAATATTATGACATTACACCATATAAGTGGTGAGCACACAGCATTATCAGAACCTTTGTAACATTACACAATACAAAAATACATGAATTATGTGTACATGCACAGCTTTTTAATGAACACACAACTCACACCCTTTAGCATTAACAGATAACCAATATCGAAATTATAATGACAACGTATTGGAATTGTTGTTGGACAACCGCACTGTACACACGGTTCTTTTAACTGTCACGGTATACGTTATTAACACAGCGTCCCAATGGAAATGCCACAGGAATACATATCATAAAACAACATAAATTCACTGTTAATTTAAAGCACTCCCAAATGCCACAACATTCTTCAAATAATACCACAGCTTACCATCAGATTTTACAGGCATACAATCATAAAAAAAACAGTTAACGCAATGCCATTCTGAAGCACCTCCAAATATTTGTTTATTCAACCACTAAAAAAATATCAAAAGCGCGCCGAAGAAGTCTCCCTTATTACACAACTAACTACATACAGTTCCGTGCTCTCTTTCTCATTCTCTATCCAAGACACTCTTCAACCAATTGAGTTTGCCAGACAGCTAACTAATTGGAGGCGCTCTCCTTTTGATATATCAAGACAGGGTAGAGTTCTGTTTACGTAGAGCCATTAGAATAATCCCTTAAGCGAACAATACCAAGTACGATTCATGGGGTGTGTTGCTTTAATTGGATGCAGTCGCGGTTGAGGGTTGGTATTGATCCAGATCTAGCTTACGTCAAAGGGAATCACCTTGAATCCCATTACTACCTTGTATTATGTTGCACCATGCTGTTTTTTTTTTATTATTTGTTCCCTGGTTCTTGGTTGAGTTCCAGTACTCAAAGAAAATTGGAAGGGTTGATTTTTGGGCTTGAAAAGTCAGAGATTTAAATGTTCGAGGGTTTAAGGACTTGGGATGATTTAATTTTAGGAATTCAAGGGCTGAATTGGAAGTGTGTAGATGTTTGAAGACCAAACTGCCTAACTTGATTTGAGGCACATGCTGTTATATGCATGCATGAAACAAGATCCTGGTTATATGCGAGTTGAGGCCTGCATCACTCAACCATTCCAAAGGTTACCACCACTGTAGTTTGCATTCCGAGAGAGACAAATGAGAGAGGTTCATATTTCATGGTGAGGTGAAAGAGAGATGTGTAGGGTTTAGTGAGTTAGTTAGGTAGTTAGATAGAAGTTAGCTAGGTAGTTAGACAATGGATCTAATGGTCAAAAACATTTTAATTGTCTAATATTTGATCTGATGGTGCATAAGGGTACACAGTGGAAGCTTGGAGAGGTGTTTTCAGAGGTTAATGCATTACGGTATAATTAATTAACATAATTAAGGTTTGGATAGTCTTACAGATCCTTGGTCTAAGGGAAGCTTGTTTCCTATCCATTTTTCTTAAAGCAATGACCCATACTAGATGAATTAAAAGACATAATTATTGGTGGTGTGATAATGGATTACACCTATTACTTGCATGTTGGGTACTTATTGCATGTTGTGAATAGGTCCATAAGCACCCAAAGTAGAAAATATGGGATTGGATAGAGGAAAACATGGATGTTTCACATTGAAATGTGAAGAAAAGGAACGGTCATACTCAAACAGAGGAATCTACGAGACTACTCAAAGGAAAAAGAAAATAAAGAGAATGCTCATTTTTCACATGAGAGGATAGAAGTTCTTTGGGAGTATTTACAATTTTTTTCTAAACCTTAGCTCATTGGTTCACATTAGTTCTATTCTTTATCAAAAGGTGATTAATATTGATGTTGACAAACTAGCATAATGGTGGGGCTTGGTATAGCTTATTGGGTAGGGTTGGAGTTGATTATCGAACATGTAACCTAGAGTTCGTGCTCTACAACCTTGATCTTGTACTCTATCATTCTAGGCACCAATCCCTCTTAGTATGTTTAAGACCATGTTAATCTAACCATGTGGGTTGTATGAAGCGAAATGAATGAACAAAGCACTTATGTAAGCTTCCTTACTGCAAGTGATTACTTGTTAAAATTGTAGCAAGGAAAAGCTTCTTTTAACTTGTGCCCAATCATAGAAGAAAATTCAAATTCAGTCTCCTAGAAATCCGAATTAGCTATCAGTGAACATGTGTGATGTTTCCTATCACTAGTTTATTGTCATTTAATTCATGTTAGATGGGTTTTAGTTAGTTATGTGAAGTTGATTCCTATAATTTAGAAATCTAATTGAGTTAACTACTATTTTTTGTCAATTAATTAATCTCTAGTCTAGAATAGAGATAGTTTAGAGTGTAGTTGAGCATATTTACTTTTGTTAACTAAACTGACTTTGAGTTAACTAGTTCTAGTTGCTAAAATTAGCTCTAGTTGGTCATGCAATTCAAATTTCCTTTTGAGACTCAATGGAAGCAAAATTTTAATCATTTTTGTACAACATGTTTTGTGTATAGGCTTGATAATTGAGCAAGCCTATTTCTCTTGGGAATTACGTAAGGAAATAGGATATTTCCCTATTCCTTAGGGGCCGAATTGTGGAAGGAAATAGGAACATCCTTAGAGGTTGATTTGGCTAAGTGTTGGGATGTTGTTCAAGAGTATTTTACTAGTGTTGTAGAGGTTTTACACTTGAATAATATTCTTTGTAATAGAGTAGATTTCTTAGTAGATAATACAAATAAGAAGGGTTTTTCCTAATTGGGTTCCCTAGATAAAAAGTTACATTGAATGTGTGATTAATCTATTGTGATTGTGTTTCTATTATTTGTTTTCCCTCTGTAAAATTTTAAGTAGAAGAAATATTGTGTCTTTTGTTATTAGTTTGATTTCATTAGGAGTTTCAATATTTTTAGTATTTTCTACATGGTACGAGAGCATAAAACAAGGTAGAGAGCTTGTTCCTTTATCAGATCCGAAGCGAGTTGAAGAAGAGCTCAGTTGGTGCAGGAATTCTATAAGTGTGGGAATCATGTCAGTCTATTGTTTGAGAATAGATCATGCCCTGGAATGAACTTCAAATTTATGTCCATGGAAGGATGACATGGATGGTGTGATAGATGACAATGGAGTTTTGGAACATCAAGACTGATATTCCTAAACCTCGTATATCAGATGCTCAAAATATAACTTAATGGTGGAAGGATACTACCAAAACTAGAAGGATGATCTTATAAGGAATTAGAGACCATATTATTCCAAATTTTCATGGTAAGGAGACAAAATTCTAGATGCGGAAGGCCCTTACTGATGTTTTCAAAAGCAGTAGTGATGCCAGAAAAATTGCTTTGAAGAACAAATTGAGGATCTCCTGAATTGGAAAAGATGAGCCGATTGATACATATATATCTAGGTAGGCTCAAGTGAAGTAGGATCTCTAAGTTTTTCGAGAGACAACTCCATCATCATAGATTTTAAGCCTTGCTCTTCTTGGGCTTCAAAAATCTTGGCATAGTTTCCATGATATTGTGAATGGCATACATAAGCTCCCTTAGTAGGAGAGATTATAGTCAGATCTCATGCAAGAAGTGAGAAGGAGGAATACAATAGATGGAGTCTCATATAGAGATGATGAGGAGGAGAAACTTGATTTACGTGGAAAAGGAAAGAAATCCAAGGGAAAGAAAGTCCAAGGAAAAATTGAACCGAATTAGAATGGAGGCAAGAAAAATAAGGATCTTAGCAAGATTAAATGTTTTGAGTGTCACAAATTTGGAAATTATGTTACAAAATGTAAAAACAAGAAATCTAGCAAGAACATTGTAACAACAGTAGGACGAGAGGCCCTCTCTTCTCAATTTGAGTTCGATTTCTCTCTAATAGCTTGCATGGTGTGACAATGCTAGAAGGTTGTCAACAAGGGGGGCTCCCCGATGTGAAGTCCCAATTAGACCTCACACCATTTGGAGTAGGAGCCCCATATAGAGTATGAGCCCAATCACCATAACTTAAAATTTTTCCTCAACTACAATGAAAAACATAAGAGCATATGCACATAACCTTTGAAGTCAGCATTAAAGTTGACACCATGAAACACCAATTGCATTGTGTAAAAGGAGGCTTTCATGAGAGGTATGTAAGAGTGATGAACTAGAAGGAAAGTAATAGCATTGTCCTAATGGAGGAACATGAGAGAAGGGAAATATTTATCAGTTATGAAGTAACATAGTTCACATAGACACAACAAACATTAAAGAAAATACAACACACATTCAATAAGATAAGTACCAAAGTCAATGAAGTCATTAACATGCTTATTACATATGAATGAAACATATACCACAAACATCTAAAGAATAGTCTTACCATTTTCACGATACATGCATGAAAATGTGTTGAGTGAGCCAGCTTCTAATTATGACTTGAAAGATTCACGTACACAACTACAATGGTGAGCCACTCACTCCAATAGTGGACCATTAAGTCACTTCTTTCTTCTTCAAAGAATGATCTTCTCTCCTATGCTAAGCTAGAGAAGCCAAGGCTAGCTCTGTGAAGGCTAAGCCTCCAAAATCTATTTCCTTGAGTTATGAGAGTGTATTTATAAGAAGAGGAATTACCTTTCATATCCTGTGACTCTTGAGCTTCCCTAAGGACTCTTAGACTTCTAATGTGACATTTGGCTTTCAATATGACTTTTGGAATTCTTTCGAAACTCTTTTGTCCATATATAACTATGTGACGTTTCATGCTCCACATATGACTATTGGACTTCGACACTTTACATTTTTTCATCTCCTTTTGATAATAAAATTATTACATCCACAAATGATGTGGCAAGACAAATGTACATACATGAAATTGTGATCGTACTAGTACAAGTTACAACTTGACAATGATGACAGGAACGCCATGAGGAAGTGGTAATTCCAAGTTGTTTCCCTTCCAAATTTGTATTCAATCTAAATGAGAGGTTTGTTCTGTATCTCATCTTCATGAAATATCTTATTCATTCTTCATATTCACCCTCGAAGGGGCTAAATGGTATGGAGTCTTCATGCGGTCCCGATCTTTTTTCTTATATTAAACTAGCATCCCTTCATCTTCTTGCTTGATGATCTCGTCATGGTTCCAGCTTCACAAGTATATTTTACCATAGTCTCCCTCTCCTTCTCTATGAGTATCACCATATCATGGAAAGATGTAGTGTCTGAAAGTGAAGATTTCTCATCAAAATATGACATTAATTAGGAAACCGCGTAGTCTAGCTTACTTCATGAAAATCATTAATTGAGACAGAATTTGGTACTAGAGTGGGAGGAAGTCTCGAGGATTGCGTAGTTCATAATTCTAGAGGCCAATAGTGAGATGTCGAGGCTCGCCATTGTGTAATGCACAACAAAAGAGGCCTAGGAAGGAAGACTGTATAGTTGAGGGTCACAAAGAGGTAGGATTTCCCATTGTGACTATGAAATGCATAGTTTAGGAGAGAGAGACTATGAGATTGTGTAGCTGAACAGGTAAGGAGGGAAAGGACATAACTTATTTCTTTCCAATGTGCAATTGTTAGAAGAATACAGGTTAGAGGGAAAAATTGTATAGTTTTGGATGTCAATACATTATCCTCAGGCATTGTGAATGCACAATGCACAGTTCTTGGAGGCAGGAACTGTGCATTGCATGGTTCCAGTAGGAAAGGATGCATGTTTGAGTTTTTCAACTACACAATGCGTATTTCATGGAGGGCAGAGCGGGTTGAAGTTGGTCGGGTGAAATATTTTCTAGAATTTCGTTAAGTGTGGGATCAGTGAAGCATATATGAAACCAAGGTAATACTTGAACATGATCACACACTCAATACAACTTTCAACACAACATTGAACATTTATCACTCATAAAAAACATTCCCCCCTTAATGCAACAAGAAAACAATACTTTCCCCCAAGTTTGACACTTAAGATACACTTTGTGATGATAGTGACAACACTATTACAAAAGTGCATGAAACTTTAGGAATGGATATAATACATGTCTATATAATAAATAGAACCCATTGAAACCAAATTTTCCCCTTGAAATGAACCATAAATCCTCTTTTTGAAATGTCCCACTCTTCCTATCCAAAAATATGAAACTTACAAAAGAGAAAAGTGGAAATGGCACTTGCAAAGGTGTAAATAAAGTGGAAGCCACACATGCTAGAGTAAAGATAACATGAAAGTGAAAATTGTCAAAGTGAACACAAAAAAAAAATAATTGCGAATGTGAAAGTGACAGTTGAGAAAAAAAGAGTGTTAGAGTGAGAATTGAGAAAACCAACCAAAATTAAAGTGCAATTAAAAATGAAGTGGGGGAGACTGACAATGGAGACTCTACACTAACTGTTGATATGTATTGTGTAGTACACTGTACTTATGGATTGTGTAGTCACTATCACTAGTGATTGCGCAAGCGTTATATTCAAGAGTTTTGCAATGCTCATCTGAGATTGCGCATGAAAATGTGTGTTTGTCGATTCATCAAAAAGAACACGTGTTGTAACAACCCCTTGCTGATTTTTGATGTAAACAAAATGTGAACAAGATCATGGGACATGTATTCCAAGCTGAATTATTGGTAAAGCATTACATTGGGCAACACTTGATATTGATTAATCGTTATGAAAACGGCAAAGGAATTCGCAAAGGAAAAGAGGCAATAATTGGAATTTATTTATTAAATTAATGGAAAATAGGAGGAAAGGAAGGTGAAGAGACACATATTTGCTTGCAAGGGAAATGAAAGGGAAAATGAATAAAATAGAGGCTTCAATGATAAAAATGTTGGGTGTGGAGCTTGATTATCTTCTGTATTCAAAGGTATCACCGCATTGGACCCGAGTTCATAATAGGGTGGCAATGCTGCCCATAAAATACTCGCTGCAGGGGGGTCCAGTGGTGGCCAGCTACAACCTTTGGGAGCCTCCGCCCCCCCTGGCGGGGGGATCAGGGGTAGTGCCCCTGAAGCTAAGAATAGATGTAAAATTGCCTTGTAAAATGTTGTAATTTCATAGTCAATCTAGGCCACTCATTAGGCAGAGATCTGACGATAGAAGTTATGTTTAATTTAGGGTTTTCCCTAGGAGGCAACCCCTCGCTACATATGAGGGAATTGTGTTGTGTCTACGTATATCTGTATTCTGAGTGAGGAAGAGAGAGGAGATTGAGAGTGAAGAGGGAGTTACAGCAGAATTGTTGTAGGTTGTATCACTTAAATTTTCCTAATAATATAAGAAGAAGGACTAGATGTTTCTCCGTGGAAATAGCCCAAACTGGGTGAACCACGTATATCTTTGTCTCTCTCGTTTTATGCGTTTTCTATGTTTATATCTCTACAATATTTTATGTGTTCCATTGCTCTGTAATATATAATTTTCCAACAACTGGTATCAGATCAAAGGTCTTTTTGGCTGATAACCTTGCAAGAGAGAAGGGTTCCTGGTTCGAGTGGGAACATTAACAGAAGATGGTAGGTTTAGGGTCAAAAAACTCAATGGCCTAACCTACCAGTTGTGGAAGATGCAGATGGAAGATTATTTGTATCAGAGATATCTATACAAACCATTGAGTGGAAAGACAAAGAAGTTGAGGAGTATGACAGACACAAAATGGGATATTCTTGACAGAAAGGCACTTGGAACAATATGGTTGTGCCTAGCGGCACCTGTAGCATTTAATATTTCAAAGGAAACGACAACAGAGGGTTTAATGTCGACATTGGCCAAACTATATGAAAATCCCTCAGCCTCAAATAAGGTATTTCTTATGAAGCATTTATTTAATATGAAGATGTCAAAAGGTGGCTCTGTTATTGATCATTTAAATGAATTTAATACAATGACGAGTCAGTTAATCTCTATAGGGGTAACCTTTGATGATGAAGTTAGGGCTCTATTATTTCTGTGCTCATTGCTAGATAGTTGGAATGGTTTATTCATGGCCATTAGTAACTCTGTCTCTGGATCTAGTACTTTAAAGTTGGATGATGTTATCGATGCAATCCTTAGCGAGGAAATGCGGCGGAAAAGCCCAAGTGAGGCATCATGTAATGCTTTGACTATAGAGACTAGGGGAAGAAAAATGGAAAGAGGAAAGAGCCCTAGATATCACAGTAAGTCAATAAAAGGCAGATCTAAGTCTAGATCAGGGATAGTGTGCTAGAAATGCGAGAAGAAAGGACACCTGAAGAAAGACTGCAAGTCCCGAAAGGGAAAAGGAGGAGATGCGCAACAAGAAACTAATCATGCAGCGAATGTAACAGGTGATGTGTTGCAAGATGCTTTGATTCTTTCATTAGAAAATATTATTGATCCCTGGATGGTAGATTCAAGGGCCTCATTCCATGCCACACTTGATAGGAAACATTTTTTTTATTATGTTCAAGGAGTTTTAGGGCAGGTTCAATTGGGTGATGATAAACCTTGTAAATTCATTTGAATGGGTACAATTTTCATAAAACAGCAAAATGCAAATCAGTGGTTATTGAAGGAGGCAACACATGTTCCATATCTAAAGAAAAATTTGATTTCAACAGGGTAATTGGGAAGTGAAGGTTGTGTAACTAATTTCACAGATAAAATCTAGAGGGTCACTAAAGGATCCCTCGTAATAGTGAAAGGAGGAAAGGTTGGTACATTATATTTATGCAATGGTATTTCTAATTCTGTTAATTCTTTAACCTCTACAGGAGAAGATATGACATTGTGGAATCATAGGCTCGGGCACATGAGTGAGAAGGGGATGCAGATTCTTCACTCAAGAAATTTTTTGCCAGGTTTGAAGCATGTTGATTTAAAATTCTCTGAGAGTTTTGTTTATGAAAAACATAAGAGAGTCAAATTCCTTAGAGTTGGGAAAGAAAAGAAGAGTGAAAAATTAGTTCTTGTGCATACAGATGTATGGGGAACTTCTCAGGTATCATCTCTTTGTGGCTCTCATTGTTATGTTACTTTTATTGATGATACAACCAGAAAAACCTGGATTTATTGTATTCGAAATAAATCTGATGTATTTCATATTTTCAATGAATGGAAAGCTTTGGTTGAAAATGAGACGGGAAAAAGGTTGAAGTGTCTCAGATCAGACAATGGAGGTGAATATTGCAGCAAAGCATTTGATAGATACTATTCAGAGAATGAAATTCGTAGAGAGAAGACAGTTCTAGGAACACTAGAAGAAAATGGTGTGTCAGAA
>APFE031085004.1:0-41058 GCA_000404065.3 Pinus taeda | reverse complement strand
TGGCAGCAATAGGAATCTCCAACAGGACTGAAACCATCCAGCTGATAAAGAGGGTCCTCACATTGAAAAGCCTGGTACAAACATTGGATAGAAGAAGCCAAGACATGCAAACAGAAGTCAACAGATTCATGGATAAGTTTGCAGCATTACAGGGCAGTGGTCTTCCTGGGTTGCTGAACAGCACAGGGAGACTATTATGACATGAGATTTATTCAAAAAGGGTGAACACATTTGCCACCAATCAGATCACTCAAGGATCAAGTATTTCAGAGGTAACAGGGCTAACATCTGGGCAAAGTCTCTATGACAGAGTAGAGAACTTATTTTTTATTATGAATGAGATCAGACATTTGTTTGAAGTTCGTCCAAACTTCTACAAATACACAGAGGCAAATGAAACCTTAGATGCAATTTTGAGACATCAATTGCCTACACAGGAGTGGTGGACTAGAATGATACAGTTGTTGCTGTAAACAGGAGGCTTTCATCAAAGTTTTGTCATCAAAAAACATAAGTCATCATGTTCATAAAATGTGATGCATACACTATGACTAGAGAAGAGTGGAATGAGCCGACTCAGCAGGAAGATTCGGCCACTAAAAGCAGCACTGACAGCTACAGGTAACATGGCCGAGAAAGCTACAGCATGACAAAGCATAAAGACACATCATCCAGCATTAATGCAGAACGCTCAACCGACTCAGTGGCCTCCAAAGGTCAAGAAGATTTCTGACAGAATTAAAGACTATTTATTTTATATTTAAGGCAGCAATAACTTCCTTATCTGCTATTTTATAAATTTGGTGAGTGTATTTAATTTGTCAAGTAACTCAGCGGTTAGATATTTTGGAAAAACTGATTGTATATATTCCCCCTCGCATAAGCTTGTAAGGGTGGTGGTTGTTGTTGTTTCTCGTTAGAAAGGAGAACTCGGCTGTAATTTCTGAAAGAATGATATAAACAAAGCTTCGAGTTTACAGGAATTGGGTCTTACTGATGCATGCTGTCTTGGAACCAATGAATGCTACAGGATTCTAGTGCTATGGCTTAAATATAATAAGTGTTCTCTATCTTTGTTAATGTTTTATTGTTTGTTTAACTCACATCTCTCATATGTTGTTCTAAATCTAGGAAGAAAGAAAAGGAATACCTCAGGATTTGTCCATGGAGACACCCTGATCTTAATCTGTCTTTATTATAAATGTTTTCTATGGCTTCAACTATTTAATTGGAATTCTTAAATGCTTCAATAAACCCTGAATATTTCACAGTTACTATTTAGTAATTCATGTATGCTACTAAGTAGAAATTGTTGTTCCAATTGTTATCACACTGTCCGTAATTCCATTTCCCACTGTTTCACTCACTAATCAGAATTTATATTAAGAATAGCCATCTAGCCTTGAGTAAAACTTTCTCCATCACAAGCACCAGGACTATCTCATATTTCTGACTACATATGCCCAATGGACTAGCATCTTTCATACATTTCATGCCCTTCTCACAACAACAGTTCACAACCAAAGTCTCAAACAAAAATCTAAAACTTATAACTAGCCTAAAATCCTCACAAAACATAGCTAAAACTTAAAGAGAGAGCCCTATCTGATTATAGGTAGGCTAGGACCTATAATCCAAATCTTGGTTAGTGGTTACCCCGGCTTTATTCCCTTGGGAGTCATAGGGAACAACCTTGGTGTTAACATAAATGGTGACTCCACTGGGGACTTCCTCAGAATTTTCTAATTGTTGTATATTTCCTAAAGCTACATATGAAGCCTGAATGTTAGCCAGGAAGCCTTCAAAACTATTTTTGTTTTACACTAACAAGTTTAGATAAAAGTTGCTTCAGTCAATCTTCATACTAGCTTTGAGATATACACAGCCATTCCAAAATCTTGTCTGGTCCTTGCAGATACAAGAAAATTCCAAAAAATACTCAAAAACAAGTTCAGAAGCTGGCTCCCAAGAAGAATCCACGGTATACAAGGTCAAATCCTTACCCTAATCCACCAACTGTTTTTGAAAACCCTAACACAATCCCTAAAATCATTAGGAAGCAGCAAGGGCAGGAAAATCCTACTGATTTGAGTCCTCAGACAGTTTACCCTAACCCTGTTCCTACTCCAATCAAGGTTCTATTCCGGTCTACCCCTGGTTCCCCTAGTTCACCATCTACATCTCAAAGCCCTCCTTTCACACCTTCACCCACTCCACATATTCCCTTGACCAACACTTTAGTCTCTGCCATACCTATTGCCCTTGTTGTACCAATTGTTCTTGTTGTCCCATTTATCCCTATTAATCCTATAAACCCTGCAAATATGGCTAGTAAATATGCGCCCCTACAGTTACCTGCTAATGTTGCAGCTCTACCTCAGGACTACCAATCCAAAATCTCATATTTTGACTCCACTGGCCCTTTCACAGCTATTCAACATGCCAGAAGGATGCAGGATTATTTTGAGAACTATGAAATAGATGATGACAGTGTGAGAATGTGAATTTTTGTTCAGAGCCTGACAGGCAATGTAAGAACCTGATTTAGATCACTTGCTGTAAATACCATAACAACTCCTAATGAGCTTTATCAAGCCTTTACTAAAAGATGGGAAAAAAGAAAGATCCCTTGCACATACTTGGTGAATATGATACAATCAAACGAGGTCCTCAAGAGACTGTTTTGGAGTATTGTGCTAGATTCAACAATGTATATAATGCAATACCACAGAATTTAAGACCTCCTCCTGATTTAGCTTTGTACAAATTTCCTAATGGTTTTGACCCTGATATGGCATATTAGTTAAAGGAAGGAGCCCCTGAAACCCTTGAAGATGCCCAAAAAGTTGTTGTCACAGTAGAGGCTAACCTAATTGCCAAAAGAAATAGGGCAAGATTGGAAAATAGAACCACCTTCAAAGAAGAACCCTCAGCCTTTGATCAGAAACTGGATGCAATACTCACTGGTATGAAGAGGTTGGGTGATAGAGTAGAATTAGTTGAGAGAAAGTTATCATGGGAAGCACGAGAAAATAACCCTATCAGGAATCCAAATTTTAGGAGAAATCAAAACCCAAACGTTGGCAAGGCCAGTTCTGATCCATAGATAAGACCTCCGTTCCAGGAAAACTATACTGAAGCATCCACTTCAAATGAGCAAGTAGATGACACCCACATTAACCTGATGGGCCTTAATGATGAGCAGCAAGTTTTTCTGAGTCATGAAGATCATAAGGATGATGACATTAAGCAGTTCCAAACCAAGTCAGGTGAGTCATTTGACTTTAAACAAGGTTATGACACAGCTGTTTATGAAGTTCATAAGCAATACAAGGTAAGAAGCAGAACTGTAAATGTAACACAGCTTGAAAAAGCAAAGGATAGCCTGCAGCCTAAAAGAGCCATAGTCACAGAGCCACATGACACAACTGATTCAGTTACAAATGAAGTAACCATTGAATAAGTTACTGAACCATTTCCCTCCAAACAACAGCCAATGGCTGCATCACGTTTGCAGCCTAATCCAAGTAATACTCCTCAAGAGATGAGTAAAAAGGACAAGCTTCAAGATCAAGACAAGAATCAAGAAGAAAACTTAATGAAAAAGAAAAAGGTTGTCACCCAAAATACCAAGGTTCAATCTGAAAGACCCTTTGAGCTAGAAGCTAAAATTGGCAAATTGAAGATCGCTATTCCTCTTTTAGAACTAGCCAAGCATGACATTTACAAACAACAAATCAAGAAGTCCCTTCAACTTACTCATAATAAAGACAATGTCAAAGTGTTGGATGACACCCCAGAATTGCTTTTTGGTCCAGAGGTTGATGGAAAGATAGCAGTTACAGGGATCTTACCTTTCTATGTCAGCTTGCATGTTCATGATAAGATACTACATAATGCAATGTTTGATTCAGGCTCCTCTCATAACCTTATGCCTAAATCAGTGATGGAGAGGCTCAACCTAGACATTACAAGACCTTATAAGGACCGATTTTCATTTGACTCCAGCCAAGTCAAATGTTTAGGCTTAATAAAAGATCTATGTGTGTCACTTGTCTAGTACCCAAATAAAACAATTCTAATGGATGTTGTAGTTGCTGATATCCCGCCCAAATATGGAATGTTGTTATCAAGATCATGGGGGGCTAAACTATAAGGTTCCCTACAATTAGACATGTCATATGCCACCATCTCAGTCTTTGGTCAACCCAAGAGGCTATATAGAGAGTCACTTATGAAATACGTGGTCAGCAGTGAAGAAAAACCTCAAAACTTTCCCATATATGCTGTCTATTCTGACATAGACTCTTATATTCTCTTCAATGATAATATAGGTCCCACAAATGATGAAGAAACCCAGACACTCAAACAAGATCGGCATATAAATGAAGAAACTGTTGTTCTAGAAATAATGGTTGAGAAATCAATAAACAAAACTTTTCAAGAAGACAAACCAAATGTAAGCCAAAATCTCAAGTTGTTGATGCCAAGTCCCACAATAGTTGACAATTCTTCCCTTAATCAAGAAGTCCTTTGGTTTCTCGAATTCGATGGTTCAATCAACAAATTAGGGGCAGGAGCAGGGGTTTGGATACATAACAAACAAAACAATCATGCAGAGGGCCAAGCCTATAGATTAAACTTCAGGGGCACCAACAATATGGCAGAATATGAAGCTCTTACTGGCCCTAAAGCTAGAAAAATCCTAAAAAGCCATAAAAGTTTCAATCCTAGGATACTTAGACCTAATTATCCAACAAGTAAAGGGAAATTTTGTCACTAATGACAAAAGACTGAGATCTTATAGGTCTGCTGCTGCTGAAATACTAAATTCCTTCACTGAATTTCAAATTACCAAAATTCCTAGAATCCACAATCTTCATGCTCATATTTTGGCTAAATTTGCAAGCACTTGTAAACTACTTTTTGAACCCCAGCATTGCTTTATAGCTGAAATAAAACACAGACCTTCTGTCCCAAACAATGTCAAGGATTGGCAAGTGTTTGAGGATGATACACAAATAAACAATTTCTTGACTTTGCAGCAAGAATTTTCAGGGCTAAACATTGATACCGAGGCTGCAAGTGATTCACAAATACTAGGTGAACAGCACAAAACAAATATCTCACTCAAAACAGAAAATCAAATGCTTTGTCCAACAAACTTTGACCAAGAGAAAACACAAGAACTTGAACAATTACATTATGAGGAAATAGTTGATGCTAAAGCTGCAGTTATACAATTGAAAGACAATTTTCTTCCAACAGGCCTAGCTCCATTAGAGGACATTTTTGACTCAAATGATGTCCCTAGAAAACCAAAATTGCAGCCCCTTAATGCTGCCATGGAAGAGTGCAACATTGGCACTATTGAAAAACCCAAGATAATTAAATTGTCTGCATCTTTACCACCTGATCAGAAGCCTAAATACATTGACCTCTTTAAAGAATTCCAAGATGTCTTTGGATGGAGCTATGAGGATTTAAAGTCCTATGACACCTCTGTCATTCAACACACTATCCCTCTCAAGCCCAATCAAAAACCATTTAAACAGAAATTGAGGAGAATCAATCCTATGCTTCTCCCTTCAATTGAAAAAGAGGTACAAAGAATGTTTAAAGATGGCATCATAGCACCAATCAGATTCTTAGAATGGATTTCAAATTTGGTCCCTACAAGAAAGAAAACTGGTGAAATAAGGCTTTGTGTTGATCTAAGGAACTTGAATCAAGTGCCCCTAAAAGATAATTACCCCTTACCCAAGATGGATCACATATTGAAAAGAGTAGTGGGGGCCTCAAGAATTTCTTTATTTGATGAATTCTCAGGCTTCAACCAGATCCTAGTTCACCCTGATGATCAGGACAAAACAACATTCACAACCCCATGGGGAACCTTCAAATATGTCAAAATGCCTTTTGGGTTGAAAAATGCAGGAGCTACCTTTCAAAGAGCAATGGATATTGCTTTTGCCAAAGAAATTCACGATTTCCTTGTCATCTACTTAGATGACCTCACACCTTTCTCAAAGTTTGACAAAGAAAATTTGAAACATCTAAGGCAAATATTCATAACTTGTAGGAAATATGGAATTTCCTTAAATCCCAAGAAATCTCTGTTTGGTTTGGAAGAAGGCAAGTTATTGGGTCATATTATTTCAAATGATGGCATTAGGATTGACCCAGACATAATACAGGCCATCTTGCAAATGCCCCACCCAAGAAACATCAAAGAATTACAAGCATTCCTGGGGAAGATCAACTTCCTCAGGAGATTTATCCCAAATTTGGCAGAATTGAGCAGATTTCTAAATAACATGCTAAAAAAGGATTCAAAAGTAAAATGGACAGTAGAAGCAAATCAAACTTTTGAAGGAACAAAATTGGCCCTTACCCAAACTCCAGTCTTAACAAATCCACAATTTGACAAAGAGTTTATCATTTTCTCTTTTGCTTCCCAGCATACTATTGTTGTTGTCTTATTACAGAAAGATAACCAAGGAAATGAGAGACCTATTGCTTTCTTTATTAGAGCTCTCAGAGATGCACCCCTGAAATATCCGATCATGGAAAAGCAAGCATATGCCTTGGTCAAAGCCATCAAAGACTTTAGAATTTATATCCTATACTCCCATGTTATAGCTTATGTACCAAGTCCCATTGTGAAAGACATACATACTCAAGAGAACTTAGAGGGCAGAAAAGGAAAATGGATTGCCAACATTTTAGAATTTGACATTGAAATAAAACCTACAAAACTGATAAAAGGGCAAGGTTTGGCCAAATTAATGTCTGAAACAAATTTCCAAGCCTTGGACATCAACCAATTGGACAGTGAACCGGAGTTGGCGACTCCAAAGATCAATGTAGCCTTTGAACAATCTCTGTGGTATTCTGATATCTGTTATATATTGCAAAACCTATGTGCTCCCCCAGGATTTTCCAGAACTAAATGTAGGTTCCTAAAAATGAAAGCCTCAAGATTTTGTGATGGCAATTTACTTTGGAAAAACCATGAGGGTATATTGTTAAACTGCTTAATTAAGAATGAGGCTAACAATGTCATGAAAGAATTTCATGCAGGTGATTGTGGTGGACACTTGTATTGGAAGTCCACTGTGGATAAAATAATAAGGGTTGGTTACTATTGGCTCACTTTGTTCCCTGATGTTAAAAATTTCACTACCTCATGCCATAAGTGTCAAATATTTGAGGGAAAGAGAAAATTACTGCGACTCCCTTTGAGGCCTATTGCAACAGAGAGACCTTTTCAGCAATGGGGCTTAGATTTCATTGGGGAAATTCATCCCTCATCTTCAGGCCAACATAAATGGATCCTCACAACCACAGACTACTTCACCAAATGGATTGAGGCCATCCCATGTAGACAGGTAAATGATTCAATAATCATTCAGTTTTTGGAGAATAACATATTGTCTAGGTTTGGTTGCCCCAACAAGATAATAACAGACAATGCTGCTACTTTTAAATCCAAGAAGATGGTGAACTTCTGCCACAAATTTCATATTACTTTGGGTAATTCCACTACATACTACCCTCAAGGGAATGGCCTAGCTGAATCATCAAATAAAAGCCTTGTAAACATCATAAAGAAGGTGTTGGAAGAAAATAAAAAGTATTGGCATAAGAATCTTGTGAATTCCTTATGGGAAGATAGACTTACAACCAAGAGATCCATTGGGGTCAGCCCATATGAGTTAGTCTATGGATTAGAAGCCAAATTCCCTTCATCACTAGGGGTTCCTGTTATGAAACTACTTCAAGAAAGTCAAGCTGAGCCCAATGACATGCAAAGAAGGATCAATCAAATAATATGTTTGCAGCAAACTAGATACCAAGTTTATAGCAAAGTACAAGTTCTACAAGAAAAGTTAAAGAAATCTTTTGATAGAAGGACTAAGGCTGAAGATTTCAGCATAGGTGACAAAGTACTCAAGTGGGATTCAAGAAGGGAAGATGAAGGAAAACATGGAAAATTTGATTCTCTTTGGGGAGGACCATTTATTATCCAAGCAGTGGAAGGAAAAAACACTTACTTCCTAAAAAATCTGGATGAAACTGACTTAAATGAAGGTCCTGTGAATGGCGGGATGTTGAAGCACTATTTTGACTACTTTCCATGTATATAGCAGGGTGTTTCCTCCTGTACATAATCAATTGTATATATTTTGTTTTGGCATACAAATAGTTTAGTTTAAAAAGTTGTTGTAAATAAGAAAAAAGGGTTTTATATTCCAGAAGTTCCACAGAGGTGACAGCCTCCAGTTTTGAAGTACAAAGAGAAAGTTTTCAAGTTTTGGTAGAAAAAGTCAAGGGCCAAGGCAATCTGACCTGCTGTTCTTGGTCTTTCAAAAGAAAAACCATCCCCAAGTGGAGCCATTGTTAGCTACCTATACCAATAGGTTTCATTTTTCATGATTCGCAGGAGAAGTGCCAATATGATCTACTTTGGTGATACAAAGATCTCATATTCTTGTGGAAGAAATATACTTACATTTGGTTGATGCTGCCCTACTTCTGAATGGGTGATCCAATAGCCTAAACTGGGTCATGCCATGTTTCAATTTTTGTTGTAGATTAGAGAAAGAAATCTGTCCAAACAGCTCAATCTTGGCAGGTAAAGTAGATAGGTAGAGAATGAAGGTTCCCAACTGCTTAATCTGGGGCCTTGGAAGCAATAAGGGTAGTTTTAGATAGAAAATCAAAAGAAAAAGCCAAAGGAAAAGAAAAGGCACAGAAGGGTTTGCAAGTCTAAATGCACCCTCCTTGGAGTAACAAAAAATGCTAGGCAATAGAGTGGGTAGGTAGATGGGGTTGCAGAAAGCATGGTTTATGGCATTTCACTGGCCTAAGCAAAGGTAAAAACATGGTGCCAGTGCAGATTTCCTATTTTAGCAGTCTTACAACAATTTAATGAAGCATGTCTAACTTCCAGATTACACCCCATCACATTCATGGCTAACATCCCTATGCCACCTATGTTCATGAAAGAAGTCAAAGTCTTTTGTTGGTTCTTGTTTTTTTAAGAGCCACATTTTTTGTGTAAAAATTCTTTTCATTTTGATCTACTTCCTAAAAAACTAAGTTGATTTCATATGACAGCTTAGTATTTTACCCCCCTCATCCACCCCTTTTTCACTCATATTAACTACTAACCTATCACTATTTAACTCCTTATACCCCCTATTCCCCCTATTACTATGTAAAATTTGGCAAGAAACCCAAAATATCTATATATCCCCTTCCACGAGCCTTATAGCTCTATGTATCATTTTTGAATGTTTTCAAACGCTAAAACATTGAGCGCGACCCAAAGAGTGTTGGAAAATTAATCTTGGGATTAATCCGGGATTTGCTTGGATTAATAACCTAAACCAGCTTTGTAAATAAACCTGTGAAAAATCCCATTTTAACCTGTAACTCTGCAAAAAACCGTAAAACCCACTTTTTATAATGTTCCGTCGGGCACGCATTTCAAAGAATAATCATATTTTATTTGTCCCCGCAGTCTGTATGGTCCTTGCACCTCATCAACCCGTCGACCATCGGATCTGGGCTTTCTCATCCGATGGCCCACATCCATATCGGATGGGCCCTGATCACCGAACTTTACCGCCCGAGCAACTATCAGAGGGTGATGTCAGGCCTCTGCCACGCATCACCCCCATATTCTCTCGGGCCGCCCTCTGACAATACCATGACCGTATCCAGAGCGGTCCGAGAAAACTACTTACCGCTTGTGCTTTATCACCTGCCCACGTCATTGCTACGTCACACCCACGTCACTTCGACTCGGCGCCCTGTCAGCACCCCCACTCGCCAGCGCTCCGACGTGTCCGCCACCTATGCAATCCCCATGGAGCACTCACAGGCTGCCATGTCACTTGATGACGTCATGCTGACGTCACCCGACCCTAACCCCACCTGATGACGTCATGCTGACGTCATCTAAAAACGCGCCAATAACCCAAAAAGTCTATATTTTAGCGACATTTCGCATTTTTTCACTTTTGCCAAAAAGACTATTGCTCA
Source organism: Pinus taeda (assembly GCA_000404065.3). Taxonomy (NCBI): domain Eukaryota; kingdom Viridiplantae; phylum Streptophyta; class Pinopsida; order Pinales; family Pinaceae; genus Pinus; species Pinus taeda. Next base: position 31,005 of record APFE031085004.1, on the reverse strand, counting down.
CCTCTACATGCAAATTACGACCATCTGTCGCCAACCTGCCGAAATCGACCCGAAGACTATTGGCGCCTTCAAACCACCTGCATTTGTGACCATTGACGGCAATTCACCAGGTATTTATCCAAAGCATCCCCTCCGCGCTTGGTTGTGTCCATAATTCTCCAAAACTGAATTAAAAAGAGTGAGGAACCTTGCATTTACCAGCAAAAGTTCGGTGACTAGCATTCGTTTTCAATTGTAAGGTTGAAATTCACCTGTTAAGCCCACATTTAGGCACATTTTCCTAAATTCACAGTCTGTCCGCGCATTCGTGGACTTAAAACCTGAGCTGCACTAATTCACCGGGAAAACAGTGCTACTAGTCCCTGCATTTGCTCAATTAACTCTCTTTTGAGCATTTTACACTATTATCACCACAGTTTACCCCATTTTCCCTTACAATTTGCCTTACTTTTGCAAAAATACCCCTCTGAGTTGTTCTGCCCACTGAAACCAGTTCTAGTACAAGTCATAAGTACTACTTAACCATGGAAACACCAGTAGCCCTGAATATTCAACGTCTGAATGCCCCACATAGAGAGCTAGAGTGGAAGGCCCTGGGTGATAGAGATTACCACATACTAGACTCAACTGCCATGACTTCCAAATTTAATATTCACGTGTTGAATGAGTTAAAAGCCCAATATCTTAGTGGATCTGATATCTTAGCGATTTGGGACTCCAACCTGCCCATTTACAATCTCCCTCAAGTCAATGTCCACCCAGACTTGATAAATAAATGCCGTTCCAGCTATGGTCCATGTCAAAGAGCTGTTCTCAGCCCCTTAGGCTCAGTATTGTTCCATATCACCCCTGAGGCCATTAATGAGATGCTACACTTTCACACTGCAAAGACCCTAACTCCTCTCTCCATCAATGACTTGCTAAAGAAAGGGGGCAAGCTGTCCAGTGCTCAGATCATCAAGATTAATTAGTTATTTTTTCAGCCAAAATTTGAAGCTCTGAGTAGAACCCTTCCTATAGCATATCAATATCTCAATGAGCTGGGAAAAATGCTTGCGAATTTGATCAGTTACATCCTGGGTTATGGGACATATGAGGATGTTGATGAAACCATTATGGCCATGCTGTCCATATTCTCCCCTGGAATGCCTCTTGTTGTGCACTATGATTTTTCTACATACATTGCCAATAAGATTCATGAACAATTGATGAATCTAGAAAGGGAAAAGGTGTTTAAATACACTAGGTACATCTACCACTTGTTCTTATTTTATCAGCTCGATGCTTTCCCTGTTCCTCCGAAGAAGCTAAATGCCCAGGGAAACCCAAGGTCTGTAGTATTTTGGTCTTCAGTCTTTCATCATGTATCTTATTCACCTTACACCTACTGTGAATTCATAGACCTTTTTATCCATCCAGCTATGACCTTGTTATTGGCTGTCCCTCCTCTCAGATTGACAGAAGAGATGCAAAGGATTCTTCACCTCTCAAAGGCCTACATCATTGGTGATTGGCACATTTACCAACACAATATAGTAATCAGAATATATGGTTGTGAGCTGAACCCTTATAGGCTGCCAAGATATGTCCCTATGAGACTTTTTGCCTTAGAGTATTTTAAGCAGTTTGGAAATGCAGACTTTGTCCATTTCCAAAGTAAAAACAAGAAGGTGCAACTAAAAGTAAGGAACTAGCTAGGCCCATTCCTATACAACAAAAGGGAGGAAGGATGGAAGGAAGCCAATTTGATCCTAGAGGCCCTCAAACTGCAAACCAATTTCCAATGGGTACCTTATGACCCTAATCATTTCATTTCCCTCAGGAGGGTAAAATACAAATTGGGTGGCTATGCTCACGTGAGACTGCCTCATATTGAGAAATATGTTAATTCATTAAGCTGGAAAGAGGGCACTCTAGAAGAGCCAATGACTAGAGAGAAAATGCTACAAAGAGAAGCAAAGAATATTGAGAAAGAGGCTGACTTGGAAACTTGTGGGCAGGTTTCGTCTTCCTATCGAAGGCAACTTGGAGCAGCTGCCTCATCCTCTACAGCCTAGCAGCAAGCAGTCGGAACTGTTCAAGAAGAATCAAGCAGGGATAAAGGGAAGCAGATGGAGCAGGAACAACCACCTCCTATAGCAGAATAGCAAGTAGAAAAGCAAGTGGAACAGCAAGAAAAAGGGCAAAAAGAGGGGCAGCCAATACAGCAAGAACAAACAACTGAAGCCCCAATATCCACTGAGCAACAGGCTTAAGAGAATGTGCCTCCTAGGCAAGAAAAGACAGTGGACGCCTCAGTGCTGCAAACTCCATAGAAAGAAGAAAAGGGAAAGAAGAGGGATAGAGAGCAGGAGACTCCCCTCACCACATCCACAAATCAAGGGGAGAAAAGGCAGAGATTGAATCCCCTCTCTAAGGAAGAAATGCCAACTGGGCAATTATTGGGCATGGGCCCACCGAGCATGGAGGCATCTTCCAGTTCCTTTCAGCAGGAACAAGAAAGAACCCTTGGAGGAGAGGTCAACTCCTCAAATCAGCAAAGGAGAGCTGAGACAGGCATCAAGCAACAATTCATTGATATTAAAAGGAGAAATGAGCCACTCGGGCTCCAGATCTACAATGAGTTGCTTAAGATGGCCCCTACCAATCAGCAAAGGCTTATGTCAGCCTATCACATAATAGAAGGGCAAATGACCATGAGTCATTTCATGCCAACCATGCTGCAGCCACAGTCAGCTGCAGACTATATAAGAACCAACCTTGAGGTTCTTGCCAAGGACATCCACCCTATGGACCAAATAGAACTTCACAAGCAAATGGGTGAGATAGTCTATTCAACACTAGCAGATAAAACATTATTGGAAAATAGGTTGGAAAATAGCCTGAACAATACAGTTGCCCAACATGAGTTGGAGAAGGCATCCTCTCAGGCCAAAGACAACAGGATCAGGTCTTTGGAGGATATAATCATAGAGCTTGGCCATGACCCAAAGGATCCAGAAGCTATACAAACGCTGCTGAAAATAAGAGATGTAGACCTTGCAGCTCTAAGAAAGAAGATTAAAATCCCAGCAACCCTTCACCCTCAAACAGAAGAGGTTGCTGAGCAAAGACAGAACCAGGATGTAGCAACATTGCTGGTAGCACTGCACAAACAGCTAGTGCAAACACAAGGGAAGCTGGAAGAGACAGAGGCTTCACTGCAGGTAGCCCTACAACAAAATGAAGGAGGTCAAATTTCTCAGCCCCCTCCAGAGATCATAAACCTTGAGGAGCCCCCATAGACTACTGCTCCTCCTACAGGGCAGACAGCTCCATCAACATCAACACCAGCACCAACCTCAGAGCAGGATCCAAGCCTTGATATGCAGATGTTGATGAGTGAAATCAAGATCCTAGAAGCCCAGATGACAGAGTTAAATGGAGCCAAGGAGAATTTAGCTAAGCTAAATGAAAAATATGACAAATCTAAGCAGAATGTAGCTGAAAAAGGGAGAGAAATAAAAGATCTCAAAGAGAAGATAAAGGAGCTGGAGAAAGAGCTCACCCTTGACAAAGCGGTGGCTGAGGTCAAGACAGTTTTGAGGACCCACATCGGCCAATCAATAACAGATCAGTGGCAGTATATTGAGACTATCCATGAGCAAATGGAGCTCATAGGCAAAGCACAGAAGGAAGTCCATAGAGAAAGGACATCTCTAGGCAGTATGCCTGAGATAGCCAACAGAATGATCAACGTTCTTAATAACCACACAGGTCCTCAACTGGCAGCAATAGGAATATCCAATAGAACTGAAACCATCCAGCTGATAACGAGGGTCCTCACATTGAAAAGCCTGGTACAAACATTGGATAGAAGAAACCAGGACATGCAAACAAAATTCAACAGATTCATGGATAAGTTTGCAGCATTACAGGGCAGAGGTCTTCCTGGCTTGCTGAACAGCGCAGGGAGACTACTATGACATGAGATTTATACAAAAAGGGTGAACACATTTGCCACCAATCAGATCACTCAAGGATCAAGTACTTCAAAGGTAACAGGGCCAGCATCTGGGCAAAGTCTCTATGACAGAGTAGAGAACTTATTTTTTATCATGAATGAGATCAGACATTTGTTTGAAGTGCCTCCAACCTTCTACAAGTACATAGAGGCAGATGAAACCTTAGATGCAATTTCGAGACATCAATTGCCTACACAGGAGTGGTGGACCAGAATGATATAGTTGTTGCTGTAAACAAGAGGCTTTCATCAAAGTTTTGTCATCAAAAAACATAAGTCATCATGTTCAGAAAATGTGATTCATACACTATGACTAGAGAAGAGTGGAATGAGCCAACTCAGCAGGAAGATTCGGCCACTAAAAGCAGCACTGACAGCTACAGGTAACAGGGCCAAGAAAGCTACAGCATGACAAAGCATAAAGACACATCATCCATCATTAATGCAGAACGCTCAACCGACTCAGTGGCCTCCAATGGTCAAGAAGATTTCTGACAGAATTAAAGACTATTTATTTTATATTTAAGGCAGCAATAACTTCCTTATCTGCTATTTTGTAAAGTTGGTGAGCGTATTTAATTTGTCAAGTAACTCAGCGGTTAGATATTTTGGAAAAACCGATTGTATATATTCCCCCTCGCATAAGCTTGCAAGGGAGGTGGTTGTTGTTGTTTCTGGTTAGAAAGGAGAACTCGGCTGTAATTTCTGAAAGAATGATATAAACAAAGCCTGGAGTTTACAGGAATTGGGTCTTACTGATGCATGCTGCCTTGGAACCATTAAATGCTACAGGATTCTAGTGCTATGGCTTAAATATAATAAGTGTTTGCTATCTCTGTTAATGTCTTATTGTTTGTTTAACTCACATCTCTCATATGTTGTTCTAAATCTAGGAAGAAAGAAAAAGAATACCTCAGGATTTGTCCATGGAGACACCCTAATCTTAATCTGTCTTTACTATAAATGTTTTTTATGACTTCAACTGTTTAATTGGAATTCTTAACTGCTCCAATAAACCTGAATATTTCACAGTTACTATTTAGTAATTCATGTATGCTACTAAGTAGAAATTGTTGTTCCAATTGTTATCACACTGTCCGTAATTCCATTTCCCACTGTTTCACTCACTAATCAGAATTTATATTAAGAATAGCCATCTAGCCTTGCAGTAAAACTTTCTCCATCACAGGCACCAGGACTGTCTCAGATTTCTGACTCCATATGCCCAATGGACTAGCACCTTTCATACATTTCATGCCCTTCTCACAACAACAGTTCACAACCAAAGTCTCAAACAAAAAAACGAAACTTATAACTAGCCTAAAATCATCACAAAACAGAGCTAAAACTTAAAGAGAGAGCCCTCTCTGATTATATGTAGGCTAGGACCTATACTCCAAAGCTTGGTTAGTGGTTACCCCGGCCGTATTCCCTTGGGAGTCATAGGGAACAACCTGGGTGTTAACATGACCTACCACAAGGGTCTAATTCAAATCTGTGGAGATCACTAAGATTTGAAACACAAGTATGTGCCACATTGGAGCTACTTTCTTAGTTGTTAATCCAAAAGGAAAATGTGAATTCAATATCTATATCCCACCCCTTTGGTGTCCTTGACCATGAACACGTTGTTAGACAAGGTTGTGAACACATTGTTAGAGAGGGGTGTGAACATGTTGTTAGACAGGGGTGGTAGAAGGAAGTCTTTCCCAAGGTGTTGTTTGTGCAATGAAAGCATGATGTGGTTTGAACAATATTTGAACCAAAGATGATTGAGAAGCTATATACTAAGTGAAGCACAAAAAATATCATTGCGCATGGAGGTATAGTAAAGGCATATGTCTTGATGGTGCAATATGCAACACTTAGTAATTATATTTACATTTGTTGTTGGGAATCTGATCCATTTATTCACCATCTCTGCAACATAATCAAATACATATACATATGAGAGAAATTTGAATGTAGTCATTATAGCGCAAGAGTTTAGATTAGTTGTTATAGGGTGTGGATATTGGTGAAGTTTTATGTTTAGAGGGTAAAAGTTCAATATGGATGGTTGTCGAGATGGTATGGAAGTTGTCGATCTAGGGAAGGATATCTCATTCTTTGAAGATGTGGGAGTGGTATTCTAATGATGTTATACGATGGCTTGGGACGTTGTTTAGTAATTGGCTTCGGGAGATATGTGTTTCATGAGTTCAGGAGTGGAACTCTAGAACCCAACTTGTTGAATACACCTTTACTAGAGTTATGAGGCAACTTGATGAGGCCTATACTGATAATTTGTAAACCAATTAAAAAATGATTGTGTATTTTGTTGTTTATGGGTCGTTTCAATAAAGTTATGCAATGTAAGCATTAAGAGGGGAAATTGGAGTTAATGCTTCCATCCTATATTTGTGGTTTATAAGCTGTTGGTAATGGTTGAGAAATTCTCTCAACCTCCCCTTCTAAGCTAAGAATAAGTAAGAACTGAGAAACTCTATATATTAGAGTAATCTCTAATGTAAACTATGTGTGTTGAGCGCATACACCTTTGTATGAAATATATGAATACTTTCAACCGTTTTTAACATTTATTGTGGCATATAAACAGTTGAGAAAAACATTTAACCTCCAACTCAATTCCCTTTGTTTTCATAGTCAAGTTTGCGAACTTTGTTAATAACTAGGTTGTGTGTGAATAAATATGATAGATTTTAAAAACAAAATTTGATTTTTTCCTCTTGATTTTCGAGTAATTTCATTTCATTACTCAATGAACTAGGATGATTTGTCATCGAATTCAAACCCAAATTCAAATAATTGTCATCATTCTCACCATCCATAATCTCCAATGTCGTATTTTCCATTTCAAATCTTTGCAAACACTGATCTTATGTTTCTTGTTCCCCAAACTCCCATGATTATGTAAAAGCATTTTGATGGACACAAATCTTCATCTCATTTGAATCAATTGAGACCTAGCGGACCTTATCATGTATTATCAATTTATACAACCACAATCGAACGATTAGGTTACAAATTAAATATTGGAAAACAAAAAAAACAAACATGCAAAGAGAAAAAGAATGAAAACACTGACAAAGTTTCAAAGAGGTAAAGTGTTGATTTTTCTTTTCAAAGGAAAAAACAGAACCATTCTTCATTAAAAATGAGGAAGATTTTCACATCTACTTGGATCAAACACAACTCATCAGTGCTGCTCAGCAATGAGCCTTGAAGACCAAAATCCATCCAAAAAATAGAACAAAGCAAACTTCAGAGAGCATGGTAGAAAGCATACTTTGATGACATCAAAACTAGAAAGGAAAACCAAGATATACATTGAATCATACAACAAGCCTAGGAGAGGCCATGAGAGATAGGAAAAACCTACCAAAAACCACCTATGAAAATTCGAAAAAGCCATTCTCACATAACAAACTAGCAGGAAAATACTCAAAATGGAAAAAACCAGGAGAAAGAGATAGGATCTACTTGGAGAGGGCACTAGCAACGAGATTTTTTTCATGGAAGATATGATCGAAGGAGATGTTAGAAAAGGCTTCTTTTAGATCCCTATTATAGATCATCCAATTGCATAGGGAGGATACCCCAACGGTGGAGTGGCACGAAATCGATTGAATCCACGGGGGCTTCATTGGAGGAGAAATACCATACCACATGCATTCATATTGGGGGATATGTATTCAGGAAAAAGGGACATAATATATTGAGCATTTAATAGAAGGTAAAGGGTTTTTATTTTGACAGGTATAAAAGGTGGAGCTCAAAGTTAATGATTTTTTTAAAGAGGTATAGAAAACGTTAATGAAAAATGGATACCTATAATATCTAGTGAAAAGTGGGGGTTTTAAAATTTGGAAATTGTATTGAGTCCATATTGGTAGGGGTTTAAAAATGTGTTTGTTATAGGTATTTTCCAATATGTAGTCAAATTAAGGCTATTTTTTAGTATTCCACGAACGCATGTGATATGTTAAGAGGTCTTTTGAGTGAAGCCCCCATGGTTGAATCAAAGTAAGCGAATCCCTAGAGATTGAAATCCACTCGATGCCTGGCCATAAGGAACATTGTAAGGCACCCCATAAAGCAACCATCTTGACCCTGTTGTTGTCTTCCCTACCACTAGACTAGCAGAACCTATAATGTCAAGAGGGGTCAATTTTCAGGAAAGCACCACAGCCAGATATGCCTCCCAAGGCAACCCCATCAGGAAAACATATGGGAAAGATGATAGACAGATCAATTATGGAAATAGAATGGGAGGAGGCCTCTGGTAACCAAGGACCGATTTCCATGAAGAAGGAAACAATGTTTAAGGCAACTGGATATCAATCACAAAATTTTCAAAGATAAGATCATTCTGAGTCCTCCATATCCCCCACAGTACATATAATGGAACATACCTATAAGCAAGTGCATTTGGAGCCCAAGTCATGAGGGAGGCCACAATTGAAGAGTCATCTCAAGTGATAGAAACACCCATCAAAAGAGAAACCTCCAGCCCGATAGTAGAAGAGAAGGGACAAAAATAAGTGGGAGTAGTCCTCAAGAGCCGATTTGCATAGAATGCAGCTACCAGGGCCAATGAAACCCTTCTTCAACAAGATATCCTAGGTGAGAATGTGGTTATATATTGTAAGCCAAGAAAATAAATTGATCTTCAATGGAGTGTCCCAACCACACATGCTAGCAGACCAATCAGAATAAGGTAAAGAGTGAATGGAGGAGGAAATGTAAGAATATACTTGTTTGATAGAGATTCAGTCGTTTAGTATCCAACCTTCCAATACCAAAAGGTCTTTATTCTATGATAGAGTTATCCTTGCTTGACATAGAAGATAGCAATAATACTCCCATTTCCCTTCCAAATGCTGAGGGGGGCCCAAATGCCAAGCATGAGGGTAGGAGGAAGAGGCTAGGGGGAAGTGCTACACCCTACCTAGATTATCAAGTGTGAAGGTTCCTTGCTGATTTAAAAAGTGAATGCAGTAGACAGAGAGAATATGGGAACTAGAAAGGCCCTTATATCATCCATCCCAATGTAAATGCTTTATCCATTACCCACCAACTAGTGAAGATGACTACAAAACCACAAAATCACATGTTTGAAGCTTCTCCATATGATGGATGAATGCGGATTGATTGGCGCACCTGAAAGCAACCATTCCTCCAACCCAAGATAGGGAAGATATTTGTTGAAAATTATTCTTTGCTAGAGACCTCTTTCTTTGAATGCTCTCCACATATTGGATGGTAGAAGAGCAATGTTAAACCTCTGAGAGTCCTAAATACCCCATCTTCCTAACGGAATGTGCCTAGAAATCATGTTTAGGAGAGTGAGATGGATCTTGAAATCGGGTCTAGTTCTAGACCAAAGGAACTTTCAGATAAGAGCATCAATATTGTTAATGATTGCTTGAATAATATAAAATAGATGAATCCAGTAGACTGGGATACTTTGCAGAATCATTGTGATCATGGTGACCTTGCCCCCAATCAAGAGCCACTTGTGATCTGAACATGTCAACTTATTTTCAACTTTATCTAACAGCCAAGTCCAGTCAATAATGCGATAATTACCAGGTTCGAGATGGAATCACAAGTAATTGAGACCCACTGACTGTTAGACAACGTTTTGTCACTGTCCCTGTGCTCCCCATTCCACGATCCTGGAGGACCTCTACAGTGGACCCTATATAAGGTCCCATCATCAAGAGACTCCCAGTATGTCCCTCTTCATGAGCAGAACAATTCCCTTTTGCATCATTTCCCTTGAATCTTACTTTTACCCAAATTTACAAGATCGACATTAATGACCCATTTCCTCCTCGCATTGATTTGTAGAGATTGAAACCAAGCCTAGCACCGTACGATGCAACTAACCTTTTTCTTAGGTGCACCGGCCCTCTTTTTGCAAGTTTTTTAAATACGGAGTCGAAGCTTCTAGGTCTAGAAGCTTCGTAACGGAAGTCTGGTAAATGGTTGGGCTGGATGGAGCCGAGGAAGTTAGTTTGGGGTCCTTTCCCCTATTAAGATGGAACAAACCGAAGAGATAATGCCTCTCCCATGATAAGAGGAACCATCTCCCCTCCATCCAAGCTATATAAACTCCTCCTTTTACAAGCTAAACTAAGTTTCAATCTTAGTATTTTTGGAGCTTGAATAACCAGCAAGATATCATAGATTGTAGCCTTCTAGTTTATGTTTGTGGAGGGAGAATAATGTGTTTGGTTTGGTTTGAGACTAAAGGGAGGAAGCCTTAAAACTTCCTTTTTTGTGGCTATCCATGAGATGCTAGCGGAGGTGTGGGAACTCGGATACGTCAGAGGATACCAGCAACGTCAAGGCATTAGTTGTAATCTATTTCTCAACTTATATGAGTACAAAAATTTATTGATTTCCTACATTAGGTGTTATCTTACATTTGATGGCTTAATGTTCCTTGACCTTTTAAGTAGGTTGAATGAAATTTGTATGCTATCACATTTGTTGTTGTTATTTGTTTAATTGTTTCAGGTATTCGAAGGAAGGAAACGAAAGGTAGCTGGAGTAAGGAAAAAGATCATCACCAAGTGGAATAGCGTTCTAAGAGGTAGGCCCTCTTATTTGATTCTATCGTAAGGAAGTTTTCCATAGATTGTTTGTTTGTGGTTAGACCTGCTCTCTTAGGCTAGAGGAATTGTCTTTGTCCGCATCGAGAATTTATGTGCACCACAAATTGGTGACTCCTCTGGGGAGCCAATCCCCCTATTTGATTGATTTTCATTTGATGGTTGTGTGTGAACTTTTCTAGTATCACCTTTTCCCTTTAATTTTCCCTACTTTGCCTAGTTTACTGCCATGAGTCTAAAATTTTACAGTGGTAAGTTTGGTTTTAGCCCTTGAATTTTTTTTTTTTTCTTGGAATCCTCATTCAACACATTTATTTTTTTGACAGTCACACCAATCAGCGAGAGTTTCTCTAAAACAGTCACGTCGAACCCCTTTCTAGCACTTTTTGTCAGTTAGGAAGTTGGGCCAATTCCTATAGGTGAAGATCAAGGTTTCCCCTTAATCATAACTAGTGCATCTTTCCCTCATAATTGCTGCCTCTTAGCATATTTAAAGGGATACATACACTAGCCCACCCTATGATGTGTTAATTCTAGCCCTGTGTGAAGTTATTTTTTATTTTTCCCTTGAATCCCTCCATCAGTGCTAGTTGTAGTCTACCTAGTCGTGCTGATCAAACCTATCAGTGCTAGTCGTAGTCTAGCCAGTCATGCTGATCAAATCTATCAATGCTAATTGTAGTCTAGCCAATCGTGTCAGTCACGCTGATTAGCGCTAGTTGTATTCTGTTCAGTCGTGCCAATCCCTGAGTTAATAAAAAATCAGTATGTCTACCAACGAGTATGTCTTGAACCTTGGACTCCCTTCTTCTGCCCAAAAGTGACTAGGATGCTTTGTTTGTTGGTTTTGATTGATTGATTGGCTTGATGTTTTGTTTCTTATTTTTTGAGTTTTTTGGATGGTTTCTATGATCCTAGGGTATCTAGGTAAATTACCTTTCATTTGTTAATTCACTCATTGTGTCAAGTTTCTTATTTGTTGCTTCATTTAATCTATCTTTCAGTCACAACATCTTCATTACTTCATTTCATCCATCTTTAAGTCGCAACATATTCATTGCTTCATTTTCAATTGAATGAGTGAAAGAGTCTCGTTTATTCTCTTATTTCAAGTGTCTCTTTTCTCCTTCCAAGCATAGATTACATTGCTTGGTTTGTTGATTGAATCATTTATGTGTTTGGTGTTAGATTCAAGGAATAAGTTTCTTTTAGTTTCATTTATCATGCTTTGGATTTGATTAATGCTTGTTTGTTCAAGATTGTGAAAATTTTCATTAAAAGTGCTTTATGTGAAAGATTCATTTTGCATTTTATGAAAAGAAGAACATCATTCTAGTTTACTTAAGAAAAAATATTGCATTAGTAGTGTCATCTAGAATTGCATCATCATAAGCATTGGAAATGAAATGAAACTTTTTTTGTTGTTAAGGGAAGATTAAGTGCATTTAGAACATGTATTAGGGAAATATTTCATTCTTTTATTGTTGCATTGATTGTGTGCTCTCTATTCCTCAATTAGCGTTAACTTTCATCGAAGACAAATATTTATTTTCTCATATACCTACATATATGAGTTTTCACATGACAAAAATAGGGCCTTTGAATTGAAACCTAATTCAGGATCAACCTTTAAAATTTATTGAATTAACCTAAGGAAGCTTTGAAACCTAACGATCACATTTAAAAGGGCTAGCCTAGAAACATGTCCCGACATCTTTAAACCTAGCAATTGTCGTTCACTTTGGCACTAGACATTGCTAGTATGGACTTGTGCTCCCTGTACCATCACATATATAAAGGGAGACCCCACTAGGTTGCAATCCTTTATCCATTGGAAGCCAACTCTAACACTTTGTAAACATGATACACTGAACACAACATTCCGGGAGATTGCCTGCTCGTATTTCTTGGTTCGCCGAGACGTATTCTGCACTTCACGGTTACCTGGTAATCCTTTTGTCATAGATTACCTTGAGCAGTTATTTGGATCTTTTTGACTCCCTAAATATAAAATATCATCGATCACTTGTCCTTTCAAGCTCGTTAAATATTAAAGCAATTACTCACCTTTTATCCTTTTCTCGACTCTTAAAATATGAAAAGAAAAAGTTTTGTTTCGGTGTCTTGAAGTTAACTACCCATGAAATATTCTTGGTTAAAGTTACCTTCCCTAGTGATTCTTTAGGGTCACTTCCAATGGCAACATTTCTAGAGTCTACCAATCAAGGATTCCCCTCGGATAGGAATCCTCATACTTTTCCTTCTTTTGAAAACGTTGGTGCTCCTTATATGGAAACATTTCCCCTCCCTGGGTTAACCATTGGTTTAACTATCTGGTTATTTTTGACCTCGATGGTCCCAAGTGTCCCAACTCCTATCCATCCATCTCCTTGATTTGAACCACATCATGTTGATTCTAATGTTTACCTCTCACCTTCTTCCCCTCTTTCTTCACCTTTCTCTTCTACATCGCCTGGTGAAATTTTGAAATCTAGTAACCAGGAAGCTAATAAAAGAAAGAAGATGAGGTAGAAGAAGTTAGATAAGTGAGAGGCCAATCATGCAACTATTACTCCAAATTCACTTCCCATGGACGAACCTTCCGATCCTTTGCAGAAAGTAAAATTCCCTTGCAGGTTGTGTAAGGGTGACCATCTCCTTTGAGACTACCCTAGTATTCCCAGAGTCTTAGAGGTATGGTATCAAAATCTAGATCGACCATCCCCATCGACCTTTGGAGATCAAGTTGATGCTACACCCACAACTAGTGATGGTAAGAAGAAGGGGAAAATTAAATTCCCCTATAGGTTATGTGAAGGATAGCATCTTCTTCACCTTTGTCCTCTTATGGATGAAACTTCCAAATTTTTGGAAAACCTAACTGCTCCTCAACCCCAACTTCCCGTTTGTTATCAAAGGCTTTCTTCTAACCCTCTCCTAGTCAGCAAAGTGATTGACTTGGATTCACCTCTTACCCATCCTGCCCTTCCTAAGCATGACTCTCCCTTGTCTAGACCTGACCAAGCATTGGTCGAAAAGAGTTTCGACTTGGCTCTGCCTTCAGTTGTTCACTATGTTCCCGAAGATAGTAGTGGTGATCATATTGCTCATGTTCTTCTCTTCTGCTTGGATTCTCATGAATCGGAGAGTGACCCTCCCATCCTAGTTGTTTAGGAGAGTCCTTCTCCTTCTCCTACAGGGCATGGGGCCAATAATATGATAGCCCCACCAGGTAGTTTTTTCGTTTCTTTTGATTGGAGTTAGTTGACTACTTTCGCCTCCCATCTTATGTGCCTTTCCAAATAACAGTACATGCCTATAACATGGTAGTACATGACATTCTATCAGATGAAGGCACGTCCATTAGCATCATGTCTTCTACTACTTGGCAAGCTTTGGATTGCCCTCAGCTTGTGCCTGTCACCGAGAATCTGTTGGCTTTGAATGAAGGAAATAGTCAGCCCTCAAGGATGCTTCCTAAGTTCCCTATTACTTTGGGAGGAAAGACCGTCTATATAGGCATGATGGTAATCCAAGATCCCTTAGATATCAATTTTATCCTTGGACGCGACTATGTTTATGTCATGGGAGCTCTTGTTTCTTCACTTTTCCATGTGGTTTGTCTTCCACACGAAGGGATAATAGTGAGCATTGATCAATTGTCATTCATTAGTCATCAGTTGCCTCCTATGAAACCATCATCCCTTATTGGTTCTTGTTTTCAAGAAATACCCTCCTCGCCATAGGTCAATTATGTGGCTACCCATTCCATCCAAACATCTACTGACGATCACACAGATGCCATAGTACATTATGTACTGGGGGCATAAGAATCCGATCTATAATTGGTACTAGTTGACATGTATTCTTACCAGAGCATGGTTCTCCCGTCTAGTGAGGACCACTTGGGAGCAATGTTCTCATACGGTCCATGAACAAATGTTCAAGCATAGTTCCCTATCTTGTGTCAAGCTTGTTAAAAAATGAAACAAGGGATAAAAAGCATAGTTCCTTGTCTTGTGTCAAGCTTGTTAAAAAATGAAACAAGGGTCTGATGATAGTTTCTTCCTATATCTACCTCATTAAAAAAAATGAAACAATGAGTTTTGAGGATAGTTCTTTTATTGTGTCAATCTCGCTAGAAAATGAATCACTTTCCTTTTCCAAATCGAGTCTTTTATTAAGATCTCGTCAAACCCCAGTCGATTCTTTCCTGGATCTCGAAAGTGAACCTTCATTCCGTCCACCTAGTTGAATGAAATGAAGCTTGGGGGGCATGTACCGCGAATTGAGTCGTTATGTTGGGGACATGCAAAATTAAATCAAGCATAGTTTGTCTTTATTTCAAGCTTATGTAAAAATGAAATCAAACTCAAGCATTCTTTTTCATTTAGAGCTTTCGTAAACATGAAACCAAATTCAAGCAGAGTTCCCCATGGTTCAAGATTGTGTAAAAATGAACCTATGCCCAATTTACATCTCATCATTGTCGTTTCTATCAGCCTCTCCCATCAGATAAGCCTTGGTTTTTTCTCTGTTCTATTGCCACTATCTGTTTGGCTGATCATTCACTTTCACTTGGTTTTTTTACCCTTTCTTGAGGAACCACAACGATGAGTGGTTTTACTAGCCAACCTCTTGACCTTTCAATGCTTCAAGTAGTTCCCCACTTAACCGGAACTTGTTGCTACCCTTCATACCATTCATTCCTCCAGGACGTGTCACCTTTAAGTTATTTTCTAACTCGTAAAAAATGAAAATATTTTTCGAGTATTTTTCCCATTTTAGACTCGTTAAAGTAAATGAAAATGGGGAGTCTACTTTAAGCACTTACCTGACTCTCAAAACATGAAAATATTGTTGAGCTCTTGTCATTTTGAACTCGTTAAAATATGCGAAATGATGTTTACCCAATATAAGTTTACCCCCTTTTTGGGCTAGGATAAACTATTTACGAAAAAGGAATACCTTAGTCAAACATGACTAGGGGGTTCTCTCAGATATTGTACCTTTTTGGGTTTGAGAGACAACTTTACGAAAAGGGACACTTGGAGTTTCCTTTTCCGTGTCCTTCTCAAACTCTCTAAACATGAAAAAGATTATGAATTTTACCTTTGTCAGACTCGTTAAAAGATTAAGCGACATTGGACTTGTCATTATGACGAGACCAAGCTTATCCTTCCTAGGTCTCGTTAAAATTTACTAGGTAGGATCCATACGAAGGATGGGCTTATATTACAAGTATATGTTATCCCCTTCAAGATTGTGTTTCAAAAATAACTGGGGTATTCGCCATAAATGGTGGGGTAAATTGGAAGTATTTCATCAGTTGTATTCTTCACTTGAGGTAGCATGTCACTCTTGAACATTTACACTCATCTGTTATTCATGTCAGGCTTTGGGACATCCTCACTTTGTCACTTGCCTCCCTAGGTTTTTGGTTATCCATTTTAAACATCTCATCTGATATCTGCCACATCACCATGACCTCTGATCCTATGATGTCAAATGCCATCAAAATCCGGAGTCGTGTCATCCACATGTTCAAGAGAAGTCTTCTTGCATGTACATTGTCTGATCATTTGCCACATTCTTGGATTACTCTCATTCATTTTGTTTCCTTTTCATTCTTGTGATGAAGGATCAATTATGACCTTCCTCCGATGGATTGCTTCCTATTGACTTCAGCTCATTATCCAGGAAGTTGATCTAGAAACTCCCTTCCAGTACCTTAGAGCTTGCATTCCCTAATGGAAAGTTCTTCACACTTGAAGACAAGTTCACATCATTGGCTTTCTATCGGGTGATTTCACGGGTATTCGACTTCAGTTCCTTTATTCCATTTTGTGGATTGTGCTGTTGGTACCTTGAGAACCATTGTCATTATTGGTGGTTTCTCTCATGCTTGTTAACGGTTCATATCATTGACTGGTAGTCAAGCGATGTCATAGCATGTTCGACTTCAAGGCATCTATTCACATGTTAGAATTTGTACTTTGATTAGGTCATTTTGGAGCGCAAGACCCTGGATTCAGATTACAAAGGTCCAGGTTACAAGGCGATGTGACTTGATCATGCTGATATAGATGTCTGTCAGATGGATGGTTGCGACCATATCATGAGTTGTCATATGTGATCCTTCTCATTAGTTGATGGCTATGACCATACCTTGATTTCTATATGATCCTCTTTATTGGATGGTTGCGCCCATGCCTTGGATCCATTTATATGATCTGTCTCTAGATGGCTGAGTCCATACCACGATTTATGTATCATTTGTCAGAGTTTCAGTGATGTATCTATATTTATGCTTGCTTGTAGGTTTTCCAACGATGGACTCCGGTTACCCACATCTACTTGTAAAGCATTTCACCCCTCACTCTATTTCAGCTTTCACGCTTTAGAGGGCATCTGTTACAGAACATTTTTTCATTGTCCCTATGCTCCCCATTCCACGATCTTGGAGGACCTCTACAGTGAGCCTCATATACTGTCCCATCATGAAGAGACTCCCATTGTGTCCCTCTTCATGTGTAGAACAATTCCCTTTTGCATAATTTCCCAAGAATCTTCCTTTTACCCCAGTTTACAAGACCGATGCTAATGACCCATTTCCTCCATGCACCGATTTGTAGAGATTGAAACCAGGCCTAGCATCGTACAATGCAACTAACCCTATTCTTAGTGGCACTGATCCTCTTTTGGCAAGTTTGTTAAATATGGAGTCGAAGCTTCCAAGTCTAGAAGCTTCGTAATGAAAGTTTGGTAAATGGTTGGGTTGGATGAAGCCGAGGAAGTTAGTTTGGGCTCCTTTCCCCTATTAAGATGGAACAAACCCAAGAGATAAGGCCTCTCCCATGATAAGAGGAACGATCTCCCCTCCATCCAAGCTATATAAACCCCTCCTTTTATAAGCTAAATTAAGTTTCAGTCTTAAACACATAGTTCATTAAATTTGGAATTAAATACTGGATCTAGAATTTCAAACTAACCAAAAACCTCTATTCTAGTCATGTCCTCGTAATAAAAATTTTCCAAATTTAATGAAATGTGTTTTCTTAATATTTTTGGAGCTTGAATAACCAACAAGGTATCATAGCTTGTAGCCTTCTATTTTATGTTTGTGGAGGGAGAATAGTGTGTTTGGTTTGTTTTGAGAGTAAATGGAAGAAGCCTTAAAGCTTCCATTTTTGGGCTATCGACAAGATGCTAGCGAAGGTGTGGGAATCTAAATACGTCGGAGGAAACCAACAACGTCAATGCATTGGTTGTAATCTCTTTTGGAATTTATATGAATAAAACTATTGATTGATTTCCTACATTAAGTGTTATCTTACATTTGATGGCTTTATATTCCTTGACCTTTTAGGTAGGTTGAATGCTATTTGTATGCTATCACGTTTGTTGTTGTTGTTTGTTTTGTTGTTTCAGGTATTCGAAGGAAGGAAATGAAATGTAGCTGGAGTAAGGAAGCACGATCATCACCAAAAAAAATAGAATTCTAAGAGGTAGGCCCTCTGATTTGATTCTAGAATTAAGGAAGTTTTCCATAGATTGTTTGTTTGTGGCTAGACCCACTCTCTCGAGCTAGAAGAATTGTCTTTGTCCACATCGAGAATTTACCTGCACCACACTGACATGGGGCTGATTTTTACCCCAAAAGAGCAATAATATGGTAAATTTGTTCCAAACCAACATTATCAGAGAAAATTTTAGATGTAGGTTTTTTAATTAGCAGACTGGATGCATGTCCAATTTTTTCAAGGACCAAATGGAAAGATGGCCATTCATCAAGTGTTGCCTTGGAGGCACATATAATGTCATCCACAAATAAAATGTGGGACAGAGAACAATTTATGTTTAATTTATATATGGAAATGTTACCAGACTCCATTTTGGCCTTTATACCCCTGCTGAGGGCTTCTATAACCAGTATGAAGAGAAAAGGAGACAACCAACAACATTGACGGAGTCCCCTACATATTTTAAAGAAACAGGTAGGCTCACCATTAACAAGGACTGACATAGCAGCTGAAGAGAAGCATGCTTTGATCCACCAAGCATGTTTGTGAGGGAAACTGACTTTGTATAAAGTCATTAATAAAAATTCCCAGTAGACATAGTCATATGCGCAGATCAGATCAATTTTCATAAGGCATGAATTTAATTTTCTAGATTTGATTGAGTGCAAGGTTTCTTAAGAAATTGCTATGACATCTTGAATTCCCGTTGGACAAAAAGCCAAATTACTCCAACGAAATGTGAGGATACAAAATCCTTTTAATTATGTTTGCAAGAAGTTTTCAAAACATTTTTTAAACTGAATTACATAAGGCAATTGCTCTATATTCATCAAGAGAGCGAGGATTATATTTTTTAGGAATTAGACTTAGAAAAGTTGAATTTATTGGTTCTGGAATGTGCCCATAATTCTTGATTGATTGCCCCATGCCGACTAGTTCTGAACCCATCATCTCATAGAAAAAAAATAAAAACATCCATGGGCCATCCATCTACCCTAGGACTCTTGTCCTTAGCCTTTTCTTTCAGGGTTTGCAACAATTCCTCCTTCTATATGGGTTCATCCATCCTTTCAATGTCATCCTCACTGACCATTTGGGGGAATAAGTTTACCAACTCCATTTTTGTTGCCATGAAGTCAACATCTGTTGCTTTAAAATGGGACCTAAAATGTTTGAATGCAACCTATTTTATGTCTGTAGTGGATGTGAGAGTTGACCCATCTTCAAATTTTATAGCCCAGATGGAATTTTGATGCTTCTGCTCTGTGGCAGCCTGGTGGAAAAGTTTCGTACTTTTGTCTCTGCTCTACATACAGACCAACCTGCATTTTTGATGCCATTCCTCTTCTTGGACTCTGAGAATTTTGTCCTTTCTCAACATCAATGATAGGATAGATTTCTATTAGTTTTCAGAAAAGAAACTAGGGATGATCAGATCCATAAATAATTCTATTTCTTTCTCAATTTCCATTAATTCCTGTTTTATTTTGATTTTCTGATTGTCAATCCAAAATTTGACTTATCATTTCAACCTTTTGAGCTTAAATTGAACTTGAGAATCTATATTATCAATAGCCACAAGGATCAGAGAAGACCAAGATGCATTTACCAAAGCCTAAAACTCAAGATCGTTCAACTATGCAAAATTGAATTTGAAAGGGATCTTGTGTTGTTCCTGATCATAATGCCATTCGAGTACAATCATTTCATGGTCGAAGATGCCAGTATGGAAAGTCTAGGACTGTAGCTGAATGATCTTATCATACCAAATTGAATCCACCAAGAAGAGGTCTAGCCGCTTGGCAACTCCCTCATTCCCAATCTGCCCATTATGCCATGTAGGGCTAAAAGGGAAAGGTACAACATCGATGAGCATTTTCCTCTAGAAGAGCTTAGCAATATAATTTTCCAAACGGTTTGATGCAGCCTTTTGTCCCCAAATCTCCCCTAAATTCAAGGTGAAGTTTAAATCTCCGGCAAGTAGAATTGGCCAAACATCAAGAATTCTAGATAATTCAAGATTTTCCCAAAAAGGTTTTATGTTGTTGTAAGGAGCATATATGTTCATGATACAAATTCTTTTAATCAGCCCCGATCCATATCCAATCAAAAGAATCCCAGCACATGTTTGATAGGCATGAAAATAAAAGGTTGATGGATTCTAGATAGAGACGTGTCTGCCTAAATTTCCATTTGAACTAGTGGCACATGCACACCAGTTTGGACAAATTCTGAGTAATATTTCCAATGCTTTCTCTTTAGATGCCATGTTTTCTTGTAGAAATAGAATTGAACGGTGTTTTGATTTGATGTGGTGGTTAAGGGATCTGATTGTTTGGGTAGATCACAACCCTCTCACTATAAGGGACATGATCTTCATGAGACGGTGGATTGTACAACAATTGATGCTCTAAGGTCCCGATCAGATGTTGCCCCAAGATATTAATTTGAAATATTAGAAGGTCTAAGGTCAAAGGATGAGTACAGTGTCTCCTCCACCACTTCAGAAAAGCGAGTATTAAGGTCTCCTTCGCTCAAACCATATAGAGTAATCTTGTTGTATTTGGAGATTTTTTTCCTAGTACTAGTTGATCGTCCTTTGTCCTTTCCTCTATCCTCAACCATGTCCTCTTTCTAAAATAGATTTTTTCTGATGGATAAAGGTTCGAGCCCCAAACTTGGGTTACTAGCCAGAGCCAATAAATCTCTATCCATTGAGCTAGGAGATATATTGGAATCCTGGATATTCCTGTTGCATATTGGGGAAACAGGTAAAGTCTGTTGGATTTGATTGCTTCATTGTTGGTAGTAGAGCCCTTACTCTTGGTGGGGGTTTCATGTAGTAGTGGAGAGGGTTTCTTTCTGTCCCCATTGATTCTGTTCTTATTTTTTGGTTTGGAAAGCGCTTCAAGGGCCACCCTATTTTCTTTTACAGGCGAGATCGTATATGATTGGGTTTTTCAGTTGTTGTCTCTGACCTTGGTTGTGTATTTTTCCCTTTTAACTCTATATGTTTCTGTCTAGGAGGTAATCTATGAACAGGACTCAGTCTTTTGGAAACCTCTCTAGATGACCCATGGGAAAAGGGACAATTCACTAGTAAGTGTCCAGTTTTGTGACATCCCAAACACGTAAATGAGACTCCCTAATAATAAATTTGTTGCCATATGGATAAGCTCGCTCGATAGATGTCAATGGCATCCAAAAAACCACCAGATAGGTCCACCTCCACCAGAAACCAAGCCGCCTTGTTGTCAAGAAGAACCATACATCCTTCGTCCACATAATAAAGTTTTCCAATTTTGCTAGCAATTTTGCGAATCACTCCTTTTATCCACAGTTCAATGGGGAAGCTTGGCAGCTTAGCCCATATAATTTATTTTTTAGGTTTCTCCATCATTAGATTGAAGCCCACTTTCCAATTTTGTAAAACCAAAAGGCCTCTCCCCTTGACCCAAGGGAGTACTGCAATTTTAGTAGCATCTTCGATTAACACAATCTAACCATTCTGTTACATTCAAACTGTAATACGTACAAACTATTAGGTAAAATATTAGTTGACAAAAAGAAATGGAAAAGAAAAACCACAAAAAATACATGTTTTCAGGGGGCTCACATTTAAGCCATCAATATTCATTAAACCAAGCCAAGTTTAGGTTGAGAACAAAAATATACACTAATACAAACAAAACTTATCCATCGCCAAAAAAACCATGTTAAAAGAAAATGCAGAGTAGAAATATCTTCTTTAGTTGCATGGGTAATAGGTTGTGGTGTTTCCCCTCCCTTATTTTTAATGTTTTCTAAAAATTTGTGAATTATTATTAAAGACAACATAGCAACATGGTGAGATGTCCAACAATCCAATTTTTGTTGCGCAAAGAACAACTACAACAACTCCGTGGCTTCACTATTTCCTAGTGAGTCCCTTGAATTTGGAATATGTAATAATTGCAATGATGTGACCATATATGTTGTGAGGTGGTCATTGACTTTGCACATTGATACATCGTTCATTCATCTATGATGTCATCTCTCTCTGAGTAAAGTGGACATATTAATGTGTAATGTCCCTTCTCTTCACACTAGTATTGTGCAAAAAAGGGGCTTTGGGACGCATAATGCATCCACAACGAAATAAAAATTAAATATGATATAATCAAATATGGTGTAATCCACATGATGCAATACATAGCCTTTGTAAGTCTGGATTCGATCTGTGGCTTTCTAGTTCGATTCAATGCAGTAGTGCCCAATGCAACTGCAGTTAAAAAAAACTTTTATTTGTTAATATTCATTGGTGCATTCATATTCATGTCCATGTGTGTCAGAACATTGTGCTAAAACCCTAGACCATTTTGTAATACTGAGGGCTTGACCCATAGAGTCGTTTATGAGTCAAGCTTGGATGGAACTCCGTCTATTTGTTCAAAATGGCACATGCCTGAAGTATGAAGCAATGTGTTTAAAATGGCACATGCCTGAAAGAATGGAGCGACCAATGCAATGGTTGTAATGCGCATACAGTACTTGAGTTGAAATAATCATCCTTTGGTTAAACTCCACATGTTGGTTGGGTATATATTTAGGGTATTTCCCCTCGGCATGGCTGGAATCGTTGGAGATCAGATGCACAACATATTAGACAAAATTACTTAGAAAATAATTCAAGCACATAAGACACAAGAATTTAACGTGGTTCACCCAACCAATCTGGGCTACGTCCAGACAACATAGGCATTGACAATTTATTAATCAAATAGGAGATTACAAAATTAAATCCTCACTAACTCTCACTCTCCCAAACAATCCGAATGGTTGCCTGTTATATAGAAAAGAGAATCTAACTGCCTCATAAATCCTCTCAACTCAAATTTAGGATGCATTAACTCCCTCCCAACAAACTGGAGCTAATCTAGGAACTAATTCCTATTGTTGTCATTTACTGAGATTTTGGCTATCTTATGCAAAACATAAAATCTCAACAATTTCCACCTTGACAACAATTAGCCTGATGCCTTGTTATTATTATTTTATCTTTTCTGCAAGCGAAGAGAAGCCAAACACCAGCGTAGCTTCTCTAACAAAACTGGTTTCGTGAACATGTCTGCACAATTCTCCTTTGTATGCACCTTTTCAAGAGAGACTCCCCTTTCAGTGATAACCTGTCTTACAAAATGGTACTTGATCGGTATATGCTTTGATTTACTATGATAGGCTGGATTCTTAGCCAAATGTATTGCACTTTGACTGTCACAAAATAACTTGATGTTGTCCTGCAACCTACCAAATTCAGCAAACAAACCTTTCAACCAAATCACTTCTTTGCAAGCATGAGAAGCAGCAATGTATTCTGCTTCAGTAGTGGATAAAGCAACAATGTTCTGTAGCTTTGACATCCAGCTGATAGCTCCACTTGCAAGAGTAAAGACGTACCCTGAAGTTGACCTTCTCTTATCCAAATCACCTGCAAAATCAGAATCAACATATCCGCAAACAAATTCACTACTCTTATTGTAACTAATACAATAACTACTTGTGCCTCTCAAGTACCGAAGCACCCATTTCACTGCTGACCAATGTTCTTTACCTGGATTTTCCATGTACCTGTTGACAACCACAACTGCATGTGAAATATATAGTCGAGTACAAACCATCGCATACATTAAACATCCTACTACATTGCCATTTGGAATTCGAGAAATGTAATCCTTTTCTTCATCTGTATTAGGACATAAACTCGAAGAAAGCTTAAAATGGGAAGCTAAAGGGGCTGACACAGGCTTCACGTTATTCATACCAAACCTCAAAAGTATTTTCTCAATATACTTTTGTTTTGATACCCATAGCTTACCATTGCTCCTGTCTCTGAAAATCTCCATGCCCAAAATCTATCTTGCTACTCCTAGATCTTTCATATCAAATGTCCTTGCCATCTGAGCCTTCAAACTGTTGATTTCTTCTATGCTTTTGCTTGCTAAAAGCATATCGTCAACATACAATACCAAGATAATGAATATTCCATTATTTAACTATTTAAAATAAAGACAATGATCATATTCACTTCTAACATATTTCTGACTCAACATGAAAGAATCAGACTTCTTATACCACTACCGAGGTGACTGCTTTAGGCGATATAATGACTTCTTGAGCCTGCAGACAAATTTCTCATTGCGATGCTGAAAAAACCCTTCCGGTTGTTCCATATATATTTCCTCATCTAAGTCTCCATGTAGAAATGCAGTCTTAACATCTAATTGTTGCAACTCTAAATCAAGCAAAGCCACTAATGCTAACACTATTTTAATTGAAACAATTTTAACCACTGGTGAAAAAATCTCATGAAAGTCAATACCGGCTTTCTGCGAAAACCCTTTTGCAACCAGTCGCGCTTTGTACCTGTCTTCCGTATCATTTACACCTCGTTTTAGCTTGAAGACCCATTTACACCCCACAGTTTTCCTGCTTTCTGGAAGCTCAACCAGATCCCATGTGTTGTTCTTACTTAAGTCCATCATTTTGTCCTTCATGGCTACTTTCCACTTGTCACTTTTCGAACCTTCTATTGCTTCCTGATAGCACAGAGGTTCATCGTCATTAGCAGTAATGCAACTGAAGTAACATAATCATCATACCTTCTCGGTGGCCGTTTGATTCTTGTCGACCTCCTTAAGGATGTTTCTGGCACTTCTTTGATTGGTTGACTACCTTCTGTAGGAACTTCTTGCCGATCAGTATTTGAGACCTGTTCATCATCTAAACTTGAACCCTGTTCATGTTCTGATTCTGAAACCTGTTCATGACTAGTATCTGAAATATGGTCATCATGACTATAATTAGAAATGCTATCAAACTGAATGTGTTGAAAGTCAGATACATCATCCTGTTTCAATCTACTATCTACATCTAACTGTACAAGAGAGGATTCATTAAACTTTACATCTCTGTTGATGATGATTTTGCGGGTAGTAGGATCCCACAATATATATCCCTTTGTTCCAACACCATACCCAACAAAGATATACCTCTTATACTTTGGATCTAATTTAGTTCACTGATGTTTAAGCACTAGAGCATATGCATCACAACCAAACACTCTGAGTTTAGAATAGTCACAAGGGTGTCCTTTCCACACCTCTTGCGGAATCTTGCAGTCTACTGTCGTCGATGGAGATCGGTTTATCACATAACAAGTTGTTACCACCACTTCCATCCACAACTCCTTTTACAACCCGGCATTACTGAGCATACTCCTTGCTCTCTCTCGAAGTGTCCTGTTCATGCATTCAGCAACTCCATTTTGCTGAGGAGTATAAACTATGGTATTATGCCTCTCGATCCCTGCATCCTTGCAATAGCTGTCAAACTCCTTGGAAGTAAACTCACCACCATTGTCAGTTCTTAAACATTTTATTGATCTACTAGTGTTGTTTTCTACCAATGCCCTAAACTACTTGAAAACTGAAAAAACATCAGACTTTCTTTTCAACATGTAGACCCAGACCTTCCTAGAAAAGTCATCGATGAATGATACAAAATAAGATCAACCACCACATGAAGTTGTAGGGGCTGGTCCCCAAACATCTGTTGGAGAATACCATTGGCTAAGGATTTGGTCATGTATAGCTTCTCCAGTTTCATCCACAAACCAGCAGCTATTGTCTCGGACATGATATTAAACAGGACATCGTTTGCCGGGCATAATCGAATAGCACTTACTACTCTTTGATCCATCTCGTCCCACTCATCGTTTGTGATGTTGTAAGGTTGTTTGGATTTACCGATCAATGCCTTTACCACACCTTGTTGGACAAGCAAGTCATGCATTTTCACCTTCCAGATCTCAAAATTATTTTTGCCATTAAACTTCTCAATTTCAAACTGGGCACTCAGAGTTCTCACCATCTTGTATCAACGAAAAACACAATAATCTCCAATAACAGCAATTAACAAAACAAACTTCCTATGCCTTTCTACCTTTGCTTTCAAATATCATGGCTTATTACCATTTAAAAAACATAAAAAAAATTGTTTTGCAGCCCTGAAATAGTTTAACAGTTTAACAATGATTGAAAAAATTGCGTCCTACATTCTCCAAACCCATCCGTCCATCCTCTCCCATGTTGGCCATCATTTTTTTTTTGACGAAAAAAGTAATTGTAGAGATCCCTTATACAACACATAAAAAAATGCTCAGGGTAGAATTCTCCATTTGATCGTAATTTTATGCAAGATAAGAGATGAATATGCAAGCTAAATGAGGATGCAATAAGGTTTTGTTTTCCTTCTACAAATGGGTTCATTTATGAGCATACAGTCAAAACAATGATATGCCATATCCCATATTTTTTCCACCAATTCCAATAGCCATCGAATCGCAATAGTAATAAGACACCAGCACTGTCATACCACCTCCAGCATCAACTAAAACAAGTTTAAGTTTATTACCGTGAATGTATCTTGCCGACAGAGGCCCCTTCACTCCAAAGGATTGCACGCCGAAGACTGTACGCACAACAATACGCACACTGCCTCCACGCAACACCAGGCAGTTCTAAACAGCACGCAGGCGCACAATTCAATCACACCTCCACTATTCATTGTTGGTTCCTTACACACAGCGCCAAACCAAACACACCTCCAACGCAGAACCAATGCAGTAATACGTGTGAACAGTTTAAATAAAAGAATTTCCACATTAAAAAACTTCAGTTCTGAATACCTCCACGCAAAAAAAAAAAAACCAGTTCTGAATCTGGTCCATTGCCTCCACTCGATTAAGTTCCAATTGAATCAAAATGCTGATGAGATGAATCAAACAGAGGTAACTGGTAACTAAATTGGCAGAGAGCTTAGGACATCTATTGCTCTGTTTCTCTTGAAATCAAACTGATACAGACTGACATACGCAATGTCAAGGGTTCGAATCACATGCACCTACCACTTATCACATTTTGATTTCTGAATCCGCGCTGATCAGAATCAGCCTCCAACGCCGGCTCTGGTCTCCATGGAACAGGTCAATACCTCAAGTGCCCAGTGCATAACACACCTAGATTCCCCTCCAGTAGACATTCCACGCTTGTTCAATACCGCCTGGTCGAACGCACAGGCAATAGTTCCAACTTCCAGCAGATTTGGACCTGCCACTCCTACGTTGCACCACTCCTCCAATGTGCTCTGATACCAATTGTTGGAGATCAGATGCACAACAGATTAGACAAAATTACTCAGCAAATAATTCAAGCACATAAGACACAAGAATTTAAC
The DNA here is from genome assembly GCA_000404065.3 of Pinus taeda. Classification (NCBI taxonomy): domain Eukaryota; kingdom Viridiplantae; phylum Streptophyta; class Pinopsida; order Pinales; family Pinaceae; genus Pinus; species Pinus taeda. The sequence continues at coordinate 3,583 of APFE031085004.1, read as the reverse complement.
GTGGTTCACCCAACCAATCTGCGCTACGTCCACACAACATAGGCGTCGGCAATTTATTAATCAAACAGGAGATTACAAAATTAAATCCTCACAAACTCTCACTCTCCCAAACAATCCGAATGGTTGTCTGTTATATAGCAAAGAGGATCTAACTGCCTAATAAATCCTCTTAACTCAAATTTAGGATGCATTAACTCCCTCCCAACAAACTGGAGCTAATCTAGGAACTAATTCCTATTGTTGTCATTTACTGAGATTTTGCCTATCTTATGCAAAACAGAAAATCTCAACAGGAATGACCTTCCCCATTCTTGTCTACAACTGATAAACAACAATAAACCAGCCATTGTTCAACTGATAAACCACGGTAAACCTGTCTCTGTTTACCACAATTAATAAACCGACATAGAACATAGTTCAATTATACTGGCTAATAACCATTATTGGCCAAGAGCTTAGGAAGTGAAACACATCATGCTATGCAAAAAATCTATATTGATTAGCCAAACCAAGGAATAAAATTTAACAATTGTGTATCATTTTCAATATCTAAATTTCAATCAATGGAAAGAGAAATGGATACGATGAAGATAACAATAATAAATGGATAATGAAATACAAACGGTAGTTGGTATCTAAATGGTAGATGGTAGATGAAAGTCAATGGTTTCGTCACAAGTGGTGAAGGTGGTGAAGACGGGCCAGGCATGAAACAGTAAGATGATAGATGAAAGTCAATGGTGTGGTCACAAGTGAAGGTGGGCCGAGCATGCTTCCAGTCCAACAAAGCCAATGCTTCGATGGGAGTCTAGGTCTGTGTAGTCGTGGGACAATCTATCAATAATGGAAAGAGAAGGCTAGGATGAAGATAGTAATAACAAATGGATTGAAACAAGGTTCATGGAGTTGTGGGGACAATCTGGCAATAATAGAAAGAGAAATGGACTAACATGAAATGGTGGATGGTAACGGGTCGAGTAGGAAAGGTAGATGGTAAATGAAAGACAACGGTGTGGTCACAAGTGGTGGAGACATGAAGACTTAGTGGAAGGAAAAACATGGTTAAATAAGAGTAAAGAGAGTAGTGGAAGGAATAACATTTGTTAAATAAGAGTAAATAGGGTAGGATGGGTGGTGAAGGGGGAAGAGGTTGGGGTTAATATGAAATGGGGCAAGAAAACTGGTTAAGACCACATGTGCTGAAAATAATGAACTAATTTAAATGAAAATGAAAATGAAAAGGTGTAAAATGCACAAGATGATGGTATCGAATCTCAACCATATGATGTTAAATCCTAGTTATATACTTAATTGTTTTAAGTAATTTAATTATTAACGTTGAACCCCTATTCAACTTAACAATTCTATTTCTCACCACTTAGACCTAGTAATTTGGGTGTAGTAATTAAGCTCATAGGCTTATGTTTACTTAGATAGGCATATTTATTTTAACTCCTAGAAGTGGGCTTGCAAAATTTTAATCTTTTATTAGGCAAATGGACAAGCTTTGATTTCAAGGGAATATTCTTAGTTGTATACACCATGTAATGAATGAAATTAAAAGTATTTGAATGATTTTTCAGTCTCACAGAAAATAACAAAAAACTAGATTTAAAAATTTATTTATTTTGCCACTTATTTAGCGGATTGGACCCATTGCCACCTATTTAGCCTCATTGGAGCCACTACTTCCATTATCCTTCACTTCCATTCTCTTTTGCCAGATACTAAGTGTTTACATTTAATTTGGACCTGTATTTAACTAATTCTCTATGCATTACGAATTTGCTTCGTTTCATTCTCCATAATGTTGTTTTCTATGTAGAGAATGGTGTCTTCTTATGTATCTAGATCAAAATAGCACAAAAATATCAGAAAATATAGATCAATGACTAGATAATAAGCCACTTTGAGGGGGAAACCTCCCATTACGTCACATAAATGAACAATTCTTGGATAATCCAAATGAAAAGATGTCGTTATGTTTTTATGGATTTGGTAACAACGGATAGGTGTTCTAGTCTCAAATGATGCTAGGACGCTAAGCAACACGATATCTCCAAAACCTAGAAAAAGCTTCACGAGATAATCTTAGGAAATATGTTAAATTAATTTTCCATAATTAAAATGTTTCGTAAGTCTAACTTAGGAAAAGTGATAAATTAAAGTTAATTAATTATGGTAATTTGTTTTTTTTCTCTAGAGACTTCTATTCATGGAGTTAAAGTGATCTAAACCATTAAACAATGTAGAAATTTTGAGTAATTTAACACATATTCAATGGAGATTATCCTGATCATGTACTATTGCAGAAAACATACACAATACATAAGCTCCTCTACGTTGATCATCAATATAGCAGCATCAAAACAATAAAACATCAAGAGCATTCACACATTAACACAGTATGTATCCTGGGGAAAGCATCTCGCTAAAAACCCCAACTATCTGTATATTAATGATTGATTCATGTAACATTACACAGCGTAATACTTCTCACAAGTATCTCCACCTCTATTACACACAATACAGCTCAGATCTGATCTCCAAATCTCTTCCACTGCTTGCCTGCCTCAACTGCTCAATACCTACTCAAGAACTGATGAGAATGGTTCACCAAACTCGTTTTTCCACCTGCAAAATAGTCACTCACGCTTTTTGGACATGAGCATAAGCTAAAATGTGGGAAAATACGTGGGCAAACTCATTGGCATACTCAATCCCTTGATTGTGCAAGATCTGGTGCACAACTATAGTCACAACTGATAGCAATCTGATTCTCTACCACCTGTCCCTGTTGAACTGAACATGCACTGACATGCAACTGAGTTAACTGATGTATTCATAGTTGTATTATGAGTTAATAACTTGTGAATTAATTAATAACTAATTCACCCAACTCATCTCTAGTCTATTTTCCAGTTAGACTAAATACAACAGTTTAACAAAGCTAAACTGAACACAACTCCATCAACTGCACCTCCAGTCCACTAAACTCAACTCACGTGAGTTCTAACTGAAGTCCTGCATGCAAATATTAGTCATCCCATAGGTAACCACGTATTTCCTTCTGGGATCTGCATGTACCACATCCGTAGCTCATCCTGAAGTGCTCCAAGAGATAAGACAAAGTTTATAGTCTAAATATTATTATGAGCTAATAATATTTGACTGTTCTATATTTAGACTGAGCAGTCACTCCGCTGTGGTCTAAAAATAGAAGTCCATCTATTTTTTCCAACTTGATCAATCATCCATAAACAGCAACCTGCAATCCATAGACATGATCCATATGTCTAAAAATAGACATAGTCTAAAAATAGACTTGCGCCAAAAAATAGCCTGCGGGCCCACTTAGTGAAGGCGACTCTTTTCACTAAGCTCCATCATCTTGTTGCAATCTCAACACTCCCTCTCGACAAGATATGAATTATCAGCAACCCCTATCCTGCCTCGGTGGTACTCGAATTTGCTCCTGGTGAGAGCCTTCGTCAAAATATCAGCATCCTGATCCTCCGTTGGAATGTACGAAAGTAACATGATCCTCCGCTGCCCACAATCTCTGATATGATGGTACCTGATG